>SNQJ01S0059047.1:43312-62461 GCA_010110895.2 Picea sitchensis
CACTTGCATCGGTTTGAATCTCAAATGGATGTTGTAGATCTGGAAGAGCCAAAACTGGTGCAGTGCTTATCTTTTCCTTCAATGTCTCGAAGGCTTTATGATGTTTTCCTTCCCACTGAAAAATTTGTTTTACACTTGTTAACGCATGTAGAGGAGCTGCTACAAAAGATAAATTAGTAATGAATTTCCTCCAGTACTGTACTACCCCTAACAAGCTCCCAACTTTAGTGGCAGTAGTTGGCTTGGGCCATTTCACAATAACTTCCACTTTTGATCTTTAGTTGACCATTCCCTACAATGTAACCCAAATATACCAGAGAAATTTTTCCAAACTCACATTTAGACATCTTTATATACAACTTCTTCTTTTTCAAGAGTTCAAATACTATCTTGACATGCATTATATGATCTTCCCATGCTCGACTAGAGATAAATATATCATCTAAGTAGAAAATGACAAAATAATCTATGTAAGGCCTAAACACATCGTTCACTACCCTCATAAATGTCACAGGTGCATTGCATAAACCAAATGGCATAACCAACCATTCAAACAACCCCTGCTTTGTCTTGGAGGCAATTTTCCATATATCACTTTCTACAATTTTGATATGATGGTAACCACTTCTCAAGTCTAGCTTAGTGAAACAAACAACATTATTTAATTGGTCCAATAAATCATCCATTCTTGGAAGAGGATATCGATTCTTTACCATAATCTTTTTCAATGATCGAAAGTCAATAAACATCGTCCATTTACCATCTTTCTTCAGAACTAATACAATAGCTAAACCACACACAAAGGAACTTGGTCCAATGATTATTTTATCGAGCGATTCCTGAACTTGCTTCTTTATCTCTTCACTCTCTATCATTGATGACCTATACATACCATTGTTAGGAAGAGGAGAATCTTGCTGCAAGTATCTTTCATGTTCAACCTTCCTCTTAGGAGGCAACCCTGTAGGTTCCTGAAATAACTCATCATAGTTAGATATTATTTTTACCAACTCCTGTTTGCAATTTGAATCAAAACCTGATAAATCATATGATATATCTTATTCTTTTTGTTTCACTACCATGAGAACAAAAGATTTACTTTCACTCACAAATCTCTTCATTTTCTTTGTGCTCACTAAAGAAACATTAGTTTTAATACGATGATATTTGAAAATAAAGTCAATCCCATCTTTTAAAAGGTGATATTTGTTCTCTTCACGATAAAATATAGCTTTCTTGTCAAATAGTTATGGACTACCCAAGACAATGCTGCAAATATCAAGAGGCACAACATCTAACTCAGCCTCGTCAAATAATTTAGATGTAATTGCAAATTTGATCTTACACTGCTTCATTAAATGCAACTTAGCATCGTCACATACCCAACCTAATGGATATATGATGAGTCTTCTTTAAGCCCAACTTCTTAAAAATTGCTTCAAATATTAAGTTAACTTGAGATATACTGTCAAAAAAGGTATCTATCCTTGTATGCTTTACTATAACATTGACAAGAAAAATCTCACTTCTTTTCTTTTGATCAAGAACACTTTCCAATTTAGCATATTGAACTGAAGAAGTAAATTTGGTAGCAGATATACCTTTTCTTTCTATTGCCATGATCTTATATTCATCTCCTGAATCTGATCCCAGATCCTGTTGAGCTGATGTAACAACATTTTATTTCCCTTTATCCTGGAACTTCTTTGGTCATAATTCTGGATGCAGTTTCTAACACTGTGATTCCTCATGTCCCTTTCTTTTATAGTGAGAACATGTAGGTTTTTCTTCAACTTTCCTTACTGTAGCTGATTTCTTACTCTTCCATTTTCGTTTTGATTTCTCCTCAAACTCATGTGGTTTCTTATCTTCAATCACATGCTTTCCCTTACTAGCCTCCAGATGAGTAGCTTGCACTGACACTTCATCAATGTTAGTAGGGTTAAACATCAAGATAGTGTGTCAAATATATGAGTGCACACCACCAATATACTTTAGAAGAGTTTCACGAGTATATAACAAAACAACTAAAGATAATTCTTTCTTCTTAAATTGCCATGTATATACTTGAACATTTTTCCCCTTTCCTTGTCTGAGATGTTTCCATTCCATAATTGTAGTTTTCACTTAATCCAATAGATAAAATTGTTTTCTATTTGTAGCAGTAAATTCATCCCAAGAAGAAATTACTTTACCTTGTTGAATGAGATCAACATGTGACTTAATCTCCCACCATATCAAGGTTGTTCCTCCCAAATGAAGAGTAGCCAATTGTATCTTTGCAGTGTCATCCCCAATATTTTATACCCTGCAATATACTTCTATCTGCTTGATCCAATTGTCCAACTTTTTTTCATTCAATTCTCCATCATATATCTACAATTCAAACTTGAAAACTAATTTTAATAAAGGAAAATTATGAGCATGAGAGGACTTCTTAGTGTCCTTCTTATGTGAAGAATGTTCACTTGCACATGATGAATATGGTTCTAAAGTTCCACCACCTTCACCTCATACATATTTAACTGGTTCAACTTTCTCCGATGTATCTTCTTCCTTGGTCTTCTTTCGACCCTCTTGAATTTATTCCACCATGGATTTCAATAGGTTAAAAGACTCGAAGAAATCATCTTCAAAGTCGTAAGGACCGAACATTCTTGGCTAAGTCATCTCTCTTCTTTGAGTGAAGATTTTCGAACCAATTTCAGGATTATAACTTGCATGCTTGCCTTCTCCTTGCTTGAATTTGGACCTTGTAAGAATTCACTCACAAACACTTGTCAAACCTTGCTCTGATACCAACTTGATCCAAAAAATCCTTAGATGTTAATTATTCTTTAATACATATAATCATCTAACTTGATTTCAAAATAATAATGATCATTTGACTGATTGCATAAAACATGTGAATTCACTTATCTATCCAAAATCACTTCAATGATAAATAAATTGCAAAATAACTGAGTGAAAATAGAACAACAATATTGAAATCACATACACAAGTTTGTTAATAGAGTTCCCCCAATTTGGGATACATCTCCTAGTTCACTTCCAATTGAGACCGCTTTATTAATGCTAAAATGCTTGTGTTCTACAATGACCTTTTTACTCATTTCTCAAACTCAGAAACATAGTGCACCATTGAGTTCCCTGCGAAATTATGAAAAAAATGAGTATAAGCTTCCTATACTTTCATCAAAGAACCCTTTGGCACACATTACGGTGCAATCCCAAAGTCTTGATACTCCTGGCATGAACTTCAATTCCCAAACCCATACTCTGCAATGATGTATGTGTGTGTTTTAGTTCTTGGTTCATGCACTGGTTAAATAGGGCGTGAGCCCTAACCTCCATTCGCAATCTTAGGTAACCTTTAACTATAGGCTAGTTGGCATCCCATAATAGAAGGCGCCTTTGGCACAATGGTTAAAGTATTGAGGAGGTCACAGGTTCAACCCCACATACCTCTCCCCAACCGACGTTTTGTTATAACTATATATTAATTGTTTATGGTATAGTTTGACGGTATAGTTTGTTAGCCCCCTGAACATTGGGGAATGGTTACATCGGATACAGATATACCAATGGTCGAGGCTTATTCCTTGACCCTTTTTTTTTACTGAATGAATAACTCCACAAACATAAATAGATTTTGTGCCATATACGGTTAAGTGACATGGTGGTGGTATAATGGTAAGGCATGAGGTTATTATGTGAGAGGTCAGGGATTCGACTCTGGTCAACCTCATAAAATTTTGATAAACCTTAACAAAAAAATGCCAATGGGAGGCTACCACATTCCAGACTCTCATTGGTCCTATTGGCCCTTGACCAAGTTTTGGAGATCCTTGGTCACTTTTGACTTATTTTGGGACTTCGACAAGCTGTCGAAGATAGAGCGCAAGTCGAAGAAGAGATCACAGAATCTCAACCTCTTTTTAGAGATTTTTGGGTTTTGGGCTTATGTAATGGGTATGGGAATGTCTGCCCATGGGTTTAACTATGTTTAGGCCTATTTTGTAATGTATAAATAGAAATCTAGGCGATGTAAGAAGAGGTAAAAGGTGCTAAGTGCTAGAGTTCGATCTATGTGATCAAAGGAAGGACAAGTATGTGTTGCTAAGTGCTAAGTGTTAATTGCTAGGTGCAAGTGGTAATTGTAATTGCTTTGTGCATACTGTGTGAGACTTGTAAGGATAAGTGCAAGTGATTGTAAGAGACTTTGGAAGGCTTTGTGCTATAATACAAGGAAGGAGGATCTAGCGAGGTGCACAGATCTCCTGTCCTTTGCGGAGTAAGATATCATGGCTCTATGCATGTAGAAGATTGAAAGAAATAAATAAAGAATAAGAGTTGGTGGACGTAGCCCCAGGCTAGGGGTGAACCACGTATATCTTGTGTTGTGATTGCTATGTGCTTTATGGTCGTTCCCTTATCAATGTGATTAAATTCTTAGTGAGCTGATATATGTTAGATGGACCTGATTTGATAGCTTAGTGATGAATAATGAGAATGAGTGCTAGATCTGATTGATGTGAATGTGCTTAGTGCTTGAATCTGCTAGATCTGATCTGTTTCTTTATGCTAAGTGTTTCTAGATGCTAGATTTGGTAGAATACTGCGATGCTCTGTAATTAGGCTTTATCTGTGAGGTAGATATTGGTTAAATACTGATGAACTGTAGCTGCTAAGTGCTTTGTTAAGGTGTTACAATCACAGATCGGTGTCTTAGCTAAGGTTGTAGACACTGGAGTCCTGCAACCACCCTTTCCTCTACCTCAGGTGAGACTTCATCTGCTTCGCAGGTGTTGCTGAAAGGGCCGGTAGTTAGGGTTTTGTTGGTGTGCTCTTGAGCGTTGAACCCTAGGTCTACCCTTGTGCCAACAAATGGTTCAGTTGTCGGGACTTGAAACTGTGATTGCTGGGAACTGAAGAAAAGAAAGCTTTGTGCGTAGATCCGGACCTGAAACTGTGATTGTTGGGAACTGAAGAAAAGGAATCGTTGTGCGTAGATCCGTACCTGAAACTGTGATTGCTGGGAACTAAATAAAATAAAGCTCTGTGTGTAGATCTATTTCCATAGTGCGCAGTAGTCTACTTGACTTGTGAAGCTTTGTGCTAAGAAGAGAAATTTGATTTGAAGAAAAGAGGTAAGATCTCTAAGATTTGTTCTCTGATAAAGGTAAGAATAGTGAAATTTTTTAGATCTGGAAGCTTTAAAGGTAAGAATAGTGAAAAGTTTTAGATCTGGAAGCTTTGTGTTTTGCTGAAAGTAAGATTAGTAGAAATTTTTGTTTCAAGAGAATGGATCTAGGTATGTTTGATAAATGTTACCCTAGCCTAAAAAATAGGGCACAACTAGATGAAAGAAGGTTTGATATGAGTAGATATGATAGAAATAGTGAAATATATGTTATTCCTATGCATAGAAAGAATGTTTGGACTAACAAATGGATGCAAGATCCCAGAAAGAATTTTTTGTAGGTTAGCTACTATGATCCTAGTGCACAGTACAGGAAAGGTTGGGGATCCTTTAAGAAAAAAAGAGGATTAACCCTTTGTTACAGTTGCAGAAGACTGGGACATCTTGCTAAGGAATGCCCTGGAAGAAGACCTAGTTGTCTTTGTTGTAACTCTATGAATCATGAAGTTTTAGATTTCCCTAGAATGATTTCTAAGCTTGACATAATGAATATGGAACATGCAAACCCTGAGAAAGGCCAATAGACTAAGACTATGGTAGAACCTCAGATAGAATCGGAGATTGTACTATTGCAAATAAAAGCAACCTTAATGATCACAGAGATATCAACTTATTTGAGATCTTCAAAGAAAAAGAATGCATAGAAGAAAAAATATGAGACTTTGACATAGACTATGTTCTGGATGAGAAAACACAGATGAATATCATGACAGAAAGAACTTGGGAAGCTTTAGGAAAGCCTAATACGATTCATTCATTGGGAGGAATAGGATTATTCAGAGGAAATATGATAACCCTATGTGGAGGACTCACCCAGGTATCTATGAGTGCTCATGGAGCTTCGATAGAGGAAGATTTCGAGGTTGTTAGATTCATTGAGAACAACGCTCCATTTACTATGTTATTAGGAAAAACTTAGATCAAGAAAGATAAGACCACAAGAAAAGAAGAGGAGGCCCTAGAACAAAAAAAGCAAGAATTAAAAGATTTCATGATAAGAAAGATAACACACTTGATTACAGAACAAGAGAACAGATCGAAGCTACTTAGCACCAAAAACTTGGATCACGAAGTTGAGAGAACACAAGAAGATTCATAGACGAGTAGAGCACCTACCCCAGACAGAGAATAAGTATTTCCATTGAACCCTAGTAAATACCGTCAACAACACGAAGCTGATATGCCAAAAGAAGACAAGAATTAGAATGGAAAGAGGAATACTGAGATGAAGATCACTGGGAAGAAGGCTAGAGAACTTAGTAAGAAGAGAGCAAAGGTAGAAAAGTTACAGAAGGGCCCAGAAAGAACTTCGCGGAAGGAATATTTGCAAAATTGGAACTTCGCTGGGATATCAAAAAATGCAACATGGCACTTCACCATGGCGAAGCGATATGGCCGTTGGAAGCATTATAACCGTTGAACCGATGTTCCAGAATGGTTAGAACGATAATTATGACCAGAAAAGCTTGCCATCAGACTGTTGGGATTGCACCGCAACGGACATAACTGCATTGATGGAAAACTTCTTATCCGTTGGAGAGATCTGTTACACCGTGTCTACTTAGTCTGTCAACTGTTGCACCGAGAACAATCTTGTGAATTGTATCAGAGCTGACAAGGGAACCCATTGCTACCGCACTGTGTTTACTGAGATCAACACCTGTTCTATTTCTTTGAGCACTCATCCATCCACCCAAGTTTTTCGATCTAGAGCGTGCATGTCGGACGAGCTCAGTGTTGTGGAGAAGTCAGTTGAGGAAGTGTTAATTGATATGATGGCCGAGAGAGTGATGTCCACAGGAGTTCAATATTCATTGACGCGAGGAGTGCAATCCTCCCTGTTGAATTCTCGTGGATCTAGACCATCCCAACCGACAACAGAAAAAAGAACCAAACACAGAGATGATCTAGCAAACACGAAGCTAATCTTGACCATCTTACCCGACTACATCCCACCTCTGGCCGGCGCAGTGAGTCGTGACCAGGGATGATTTTAAGGATGGAAATTTATTTTAAAATGTAGAAACCTTGGCGAATTTTACTAATCCTTCATATGCCAACTATAAATGTTTGGCGATATTTTTGTAAATATATTCAGATTTCTGAGGATTTATTATAGTTTTTATAAAATTATGGCAATTTTTAAGGTAAAATAATTTTATCCTATAGAATTTGGGCGAATCATTTTTAAAAAAGTGAATCTCGTTTTTGGAAAAACCATGGAAAATTAACCCATGAGCGAAATTTAGCCCCTAAAATCATCCTTGGGACTCGTGACAGTGTCCTGAGGGACTTTGATTACACCATGGTTACTGCATACCTCCCAAAGGGGATACGTGCAATTAGAACGCATCAAGATAAGATCGTGACGTTAAAGTTCAATGAATTCAACCTAGGAGATAGAAAGAACCATATAATGATCACCCCGTACAAGTATCTAACCAAGATGAAGGGGAAGAACTCAAAAATAATCCCCTAGCAGTGGATTATGGACCTCGCGTAGTCCACCCTCTTAAATGTAATGAAGATACCACACTTTGGAAGGCACCAGGAGGTTAATGCGTGTGTTAATATCCTATTTTTGTGCTTCCATGGCAGCCACCTATGGATAGACCAACTTATCACAGTCGATCCATACAATCACCGAATTAAGCATGCAAGGACCCGACCCACAGGAATTCTACCCAGGGGAGGCTATTGATCATGCATTGGCACAGAAGATCAAAGACACATATGGTGACGTAGAAAAGGGAACGCAAGGCTACAAGGTAGCTTCCATCCAGAATGGTGCAGTGTGCCTGGCCTGCCAACTGATTGCAGGGAAGCTAGTGAGGAAGAACCGACCTACACAAGTCATAGGATTTTTTGTGGACCTCGCAGGGAAGTGCGTAGAAGGCTTACAGATTAACTGGGTGAAGTACTTGGTCAACCAACTGGAATTAGACTACCCTAAAGCTCAGGATCAGGGCTATGAGTTCCACTTTAGCTGTCTCATGATCCTCATCACATTCACCGCTTGGGAAATGTTGGAAGGTGTGACCTTCCTAGACATTGAACTGTTCGAGCCGCTTGCTGCAAAGTTCACCACACTTTGGTACTCGAGCGATATGGGAAAACAGTGGCAGTAGAACGTGGTATTTCATACGTACTATCTCCAATTGAAGAGGGCCATTGAAGTTGTCCCTCGCATGATGTCGAACACCCTGCATCGGTTCCAATCCCTCATGAAGTTCTGTGTAGATCAACACTTCATTTATATCACCGCGCGTGTGGATGAGCATAAAGAAGAGATTCAGTCATACTACAAGCTCACAGAAGAGGACCTCAAAGAGATAACCAAGGACTAGTCTGCAGAGCTCCTCATCCCCGCTGACCCTGCAAATATGTCTGATCACAAACTAGACAACTTAGAGACCGATCACAAATAACATGACACTCCTGGACCCAACATAAGAAATAATACCGAAGAGGTCCAAGACTTGAGCAACGCATCAATATCACGTGGTCGAGGGGGTGATGACGAAGTAGAAGAGACCAATGGAAAAGAAGACTAGAAGAAGTAAGGAAAAGTAACACTGCCTAGGGACCTTGCTGATGAGGCTGATCCCTTGAAGAAAAGGAATATTTCTCCTACAAAACCCACTTCTTGAAAGAAATCTAGAGCCACCTTGACTAAGATGCAGATTGTGCTCACTGTGGATGATTTTGACTTTATCATCGCAACTGTAGCATATGCCTCGTAGGACATCTTGCAGAAACATGAAGCTAAGTAGGAGGATATGTACGACAAGATCGAGGTTGAACTCAAAGGAGTATAGCAGTCCCTTCAATCCAACCACGTAGTAACCATTGTGCCCTCGCCATCAACAACACCTAAGTTGGGAGATGAGCCTACCCAACTCTATAGACTAGCTGATGCGACCGAAGCTCACCTTCATCGCGCACAAGAAGAAACTGAATAAGACACAAAGGCCCTAAAGAAAGTACAAAAATTAGTCATAGAGAAACGTCGAGTTACACAGCAAGAGAAGGCTTCCCTCCAAACTAAGTTTGAAGAAGAGAAAGCGTAGATCCAACAAGAGAAAGAGTCATTTCTCGCAGAACATGTGGGAGTAAAAGAAGCAGTCAGCAGAGCACTTCGCTCTGTGACGGGCTTAGAGAAAAAGGAGGAAGACCTAGTGGAACATCAAGTAGATCAACTTGCAGAAGCTATCCAACAGCTTCAACAGAGAATAAAAGATCTCAAGCTATGAAAAGTGCCAAGTACCTCGCAAGATGTGCGAGATCAAAGAGAAGAAACTGCTTGAAGTATAGTCGAAAGAATCAAGGCCCTCACCAGGGAATGTAAAAAACTAAGTGATCGAAGTGACCAGAATTATTAGCGACTCACTGAAGATACTGAGATGAAGGTACTGGAGTCACAGCTCAAGGAGGCAAAGCAACAAGCAGAAATAATACAGGCCCAATTTAATCCCTTGTCAACATTCAAGAGGATGAAGCGATCCCAATAACAACGCATTTCTTAATAGCAGGTCCACACCATTCAAAGCAAATTCATGGAAGTGACTCAAAGGCTCCAACCAGTCTAGGATGAAGGTTACCAACTATTTGCAGAGATTAAAGGCAGAGGAACAAAACTAGAGAAAGTCATCTCTTAGAGGGTTAAGTCAACGAATCAATCATCCAAGAGTTCGCCGCGCAGGAGGCCTTGGCATAACAACAGGTCAAAGCAGCTCGAGCCAAGATCAAGCATTTTTAAGCAAAGCTACCCAGACCAGAGTGACTCAGGATGAGTCACAGGTGAGTATTGGGGCCTTGTTGGCCCTTGACCAAGTTTTGGAGATCCTTGGTCACTTTTGACCTATTTTGGGACTTCGACAGGCTATTGAAGATGGAGCGCAAGTCGAAGCAGTGATCGCAGGTTATCAGTCCCTTTTTAGGGATTTTTGGGTTTTGGGCTTATGTAACGGGTATGGGGATGTCGACCCATGGGTTTACCCATGTTTAGGCCTATTTTGTAATGTATAAATAGAAAGCTAGGCGATGTAAGAAGAGGTAAAAGGTGGTAAGTGCTAGAGTTTGATCTATGTGATCGAAGGAAGGACAAGTATGTGATGCTAAGTGCTAAGTGTTAATTTCTAGGTGCAAGTGGTAATTGTAATTTCTTCATGCATACTATGTGAGACTTGCAAGGCTAAGTGCAAGTGATTGTAAGAGACCATGAAAGACTTTGTGTTGTAATACAGGGAAGGAGGATCTAGCGAGGTGCACATATATCCTTTCCTATTCAGAGTAAGATATCACGGCTCTGTGCATGTAGAAGATTGACAAAAATAAATAAAGAAGAAGAGTTGGTGGATGTAGCCCTAGGCTGGGGGTGAACCACGTATACCCTGTGTTGTGATTTCTATGTTCTTTATGGTCATTCCCTTATCTATGCGATTAAATGCTTAGTGGGATGATATATGTTAGATGAACCTAATTTGATAACTTAGTGTTGAATAATGAGAATGAGTGCTAGATCTGACCGATGTGAATGTGCTTAGTGCTTGAATCTGTGAGATCTGATCTATTTCTTTATGCTAAGTGCTGCTAGATGATAGATCTGGTCGAATAATGCAATGCTTTGTAATTAGGGTTTTATCTGCGAGGTAGATACTGGTTAAATACCGATGAATTGTAGCTACTAAGTGGTCTGTTAAGGTGTTACAATCACAGATCGATGTCCTAGCTAAGGTTGCAGACACTGGAGTCCTACAACCACCCCTGCCTCTACCTCGGGTGAGACTTCATCTGCTTCAAAGGTGTTGTTTAAAGGGCCAGTAGTTAGGGTTTGTTTGGTGTGCTCTTGAGCGTTGAAGCCTGGGTCTTCCCTTGTGCCAAAAAGTCCACCTGTGCTTGTATGCCATGTGTCGAAATATGACTAGTCCACTAGTGTTGTACGGTTGCCTTGTCACCTGCGCCTAGTCATTTGTACAATGTGCCACATGGCACTATGTGGTGTTTCCATGTCAGTATCGTATGGGATATACGGTCGTTCCATGTGTTACCCTTCTAATGGTGCCACACGTCACCTTTGACTTTGACTTTTGACCCTGTTGACCAAAACTTTGACCAACTATATCTTTTTCATATGAACTCTGTTTGAGGCAATTTTTGCGTCGTTGGAAAGTTATCACCGAGATCTACGCAAAAAATTCATTTTTTGAGAGAATCTGAGATGATCAAATTTTGAGCATTGATGAATCCTCTTGGACCTCTATGAGCGTTTTGGATCTTCCTGGACCTCTTTGAGCGTTCCAAATCCTACTAGATCATTTTTGCATAACTACTTTCTCCGTTCAAAGAAATTTTGGAGTGCTCTACCAAAGCCTACTTCCTTGGATGATATTCCCACGAGCCACAATCCACTCGGGGACTTGGATCATATGCAGACCCGAGTATGAAATGTCCTAATCATGGAAATAAATATTACATCTCTTTGGTGCAACAACAAACAAACAAAAATATCCACTCTAACTTACATAAATCTATATTTGGGGCACTTAGAGCACCTACCCCTATAGGTGTTCCAAAATGAAACTCCTATCTCTAAATTGCAAGGGTCTAGTCAACCCCACCAAAAAGCTGGCCATCCACTGTCTGGTATACACGCACAATTTGTAAGTCATTCTTACCCAAGAAACTATAATGGAAGGCACAAAATATATCCAAACAATATCACCATCACTTCTTGGCTGGGATTTGTTAGCCCTAAATGCATATAGTATATCTAGGGGATTATTGTTAGGATGGAGAATTGAATTCCTAAAATTACAAATTGCTTGGTCTACAAAATCAGGGCTTTCCATTGATCTCATCTCTAGGGACCTTGATATGATATTTTTATGCATTAATATATATGGGTCGTAGTCTGACATAAGTGAATTTTGGGAGAAAACTCTCAACAATCCATAAATCTAGAATGGAAAGGTGATTCTGGGTGGATATTTGAAATTTAGCCCAGGGGAAAGTGAAATATGGGGATCATATGCTCATATGGACCCTCTCTCAGACCTCCTCCTTGATCTTTTAGAGAGAGTGTTGGAAGATTGGTTGTAGTCATTGATGTCAACCCTACCCATTGGCTTTTGGACCCCACAGTTGATCGAAGTATATAGACATGAAGGAAATTACACATGCATATACAACACCCATGGATGGATAGTATAAGTCATTCCACTTCCGGTGGTATGTGGCACGTCACGTGGATYGTCACGATTGAGGAGAAATGAATTTTTGAAGATGACAATGTGTATTGAAGCAGAAACTACATGTTGGCCCTAATGTTAAAAGGAAGTGACATAAAGGGTATAAATACATATTATTATACATTCATTTTTCAACACACACAAGTTTATTAATGAACAAGGAGTATAGGTCTAATATCTAAGGAAATCTGAAGTAAATAAGGTCAAATTTCAAGGGAGGATGAAGTCTTTTGGTGATGTGTTCTAAGGTATGTTATTTATAAGTCATCTTACCATTTTTGATATAAATTTGTTGCTAGAATTATTCATATGGTTAAATTCTGATTCTATTGAGAAGACATATCTAGGTACTTATGGTAAAAATTTCAGCTCTTTATTCACTACAATTTTGGAGATACACTTTGTGGAAGATAGGGTTTTTGACTAGTCCTGAAGCTAGTCATAAAAAAGTGTTCCGGGTAAAAAAATCATAACGTATTCATAGATAATACAAATGAAGTGAGACCAATTGCATTGGAAAGAGTACTAGTTATAGTTTCCTGTGTATAAATTTTAGAATCTGATGTTAAATATTGAGCGCGGGGCATGCTGTAAAAGTTTGTTCTCCTGAATAAACCATAATTTAATAAGGTCTACCATTTTCTCTATAACTCCTTTTCTGGGAGGATTCAAGGAGTGAAAATTGGAGGAGTTTCAGAGAATACATTAAGTAATATTATCTACAAGATCAAAGTATTCCAAGAAGTGAAGAATTTCAAAATTTGAATAAGTCTCAGGAAGAATTATCAGGTTCTATGTGATGGTTGGATGATGGTGATAATTTAATGTAAATTTTTATTATCTCTCATATATTCTTGGGTGGAAGGAAGGGGAAAGGATGGAGAGCTAAACCCTCTCTTGACATTGGAGGATTGTATCTTCCTTTTGGAGGCTTATCCCTCCCTTTATATTTGCAAGTTGTAGCTACCGTTGGAAGTCATTACTTCCTTTGAACAATAATACATCATTACTTCTTATATACTGTGCATGGTGTATTAATGTATCTCTTATACTATTCATTGTTCATTGGATAATATTCATTGTTGATTGGATATAAATTGAATACATGATTTGATTGAATTACAAGTTCAAAAATACTAATTTCTCTAAATACTGATTCACCCCCCTCTCAGTATTTCAAACAATTGGTATCAGAGAAGGTTGCCTTCAGAACAATTTAACCACTGGAAGGAAAATCTTGAGCAGAGATGGATGACCATGAGCACATTCCAAATGGGATTCAATGATTTTATAGAAGCAATTATGCATACTGGAGTGATAGAGTGAAAACTCACCTAACAACTGTGGGAGTAGACATTTGGTACTTAGTTGTAAATGGATATGTAATCCCAAAGAATGCTCCAACCGATTCAAATGAGAATAAGCTTATGAGTTGTAATTCAAAAGACATAGATGTTATTCTAGGATCATTGGCACCAACCATTGCTAGCGAAGTGATGGGCTGCAACACTGCTAAAGAGGTATGGGACAAACTCAAGAGTATCTATGAAGGTGATCCAAAAGTTAAGCAGGTCAAGCTTCAACGACATAGAGAAGAATTTGTAAATTTGAAGATGGATGAAAAGGAAGATATTGCAACCTATTTTCTTAGAGTTGATGAAGTTGTTAATTCTATTAGAGGATTAGGTGAAGATCTCAATGAATCCTTGGTTGTAAAAAAAGTGTTGAGATCACTTCTCTTGAAGTATGATGCTAAGGTCTTCGCCATTGAAGAAACTAGGGACTTGACCAAAATGACAATGGATGAATTACATGGGTCTCGCATATGAAATGAGAACAAGTACAGAAAGTGACCAACCAAACAATGAAGCAGCCTTTAAAGCCATAAAGAAGACAAAATACAAGGATAACAACCTTGATGAAGAAATAACAAATTTCATAAGAGGGCTCCAGAAGGGAACTGGAAGATACAAAGGTAAGTCTCCTCTCAAATTATTTAATTATGGTAGAATATGACATATTGCTAAAAAATGCTACTTAAAAAAGAGAAGTCTCAACAATAAAAAGAGCTTATACTCCAAGGATGATGACATCTCCTCATTTGAGAGTGTTGAAGAAGATAATGATGGAGGATAATTCCTCTTCATAACCCAAGAAACCTAGGATGATGATCAAAAGAGTTCTAAAGAAGAAGAAATCATTTCTGAAGAAGATTCAGATGAAGACACCAACCTTGATTCCTTTTGGGGATACAAAGACAATGTAGAGAGTGAACACGAAGATGATAATCTTGAGAAGTTGAAGCATGTTGAAACTAAAAATAGCAAGCTTAGAAACACAAACATAATACTAAAAAGTGAATTGAGTAGTTTTGAAGAACATAATTAAAAGATTGAAAAGACCATTGATAGCTTGGAGGAACAATTAGAAGATTATGAGAAATTTAAAGAAGAATTGGATCACCAAAAGGGGAGCTACTATTGACAATAGAAAAGTTGAAGAAGTTAGAAAAAAGACTTGAAAAATTAGATGATATCCTTAGTAGTCAAATATCTCCAAACAACAAGATAGGACTAGGATACAATGACGGTTTGAAGACAACAAAACAAGAGAAGGAAGATGAAAATGATGAAACCAACACTCCAGAGCAAGTTGAACAACAATATAGAAGACTAGAATTCAGAAGGAATGAGACATCAAGAAGATCCTCTCCCATTAGGTATGAAAGCAATCATTATAAAGGAAACTACAGAAGAATATATCGTGAACCCAGATGGACCACATCACACACAAGATCACTTACTCCCAGGTATCAAAATTTCTTTCTTGGACATTGTTATACTTGTGGAAATTTTGGACACAAGGCAATCAATTGTAGAATCAATGAAAGGAATAAATACGCAAGATACATGAATGGTGCAAATAGTAGATATGGAAATGTTTGCAGACCTTTAAACATAAATTATAATCCATTTGACCCATTAATGGATCAAAATATTGTATGATACAAGTGAAATAATCTTGGTCACAAAGCACAAGATTGCAGAGAGATGAAGGAAGATAATCCTATGCCAAATGTACCTATACCAACTACAACATGGAAAATGAAAGAAATTCCACACAATGAAAACTGTCGAATAGCATTGGTAGATAAATAATGCAAAGAAGAAGATGAATGGTTCATAGACAGTGGGTTCTCATCTCATATGACCGGAGATCAAAGAAAAATTTTCATCTTGAAGAACAAGGGTGGAAATATTGCATTTAAAGATGAATCATCTACCAAAATACTTAGAAAAGGAACTGTAAAGCTTGGAAGTGAAAATGTAAAAGCAAGAAAATTTGTATTGGTTGAATATATGAAGCATAATATCCTCAATGTCAGCAAAATATGTGATCAAGTATACACTCTTATGTTTGACTCCCAAAAATGTAAAATCAGAGAAAAGAACTCAAGAATATTGGTTTCAATTGCAACAAGAAGAACGAACAACATATACATCCTAGACATGAAGAAGAGAGAGAAGACAAAATCCACAAAAAAGGATTCCAAGGAAGAAAAAGTCCCAAAGACCAAAAATAAGGATGAAGTATTATTGAGTGCCACATGTTCAGGGGGGAGCAACCCCAAAGAAGAAGGTCACCTTATGCCATTGAAATCAGGGGGAGAAACCCCACCCTTTTCCATTGATGTCAAAGGGGGAGAGAAATTGGGATCATGATGACAGGGGGGGCATGAGTGTTGCCATCAATGACAAAGGGGGAGATTGTTGGAAGATTGGTTGTAGTCATTGATGTCAACCCTAGCCATTAGATTTTGGACCCCATAGTTGATCGAAGTAGATAGACATGAAGTAAATTACACATGCATATATGAAATCCATGGATGGATAGTATAAGTCATGCTGCTTCTGGTGGTATGTGGCATGTCACGTGGATCCTCACGATTGACGAGAAATGAATTTTTGAAGATGACAATGTGAATTGAAGAAGAAATTACATGTCGGCCCTAATGTTAAAAGGAAGTGACATAAAGGGTATAAATACATCTCATTATACATTCATTTTTCAACACACACAATTTTATGAATAAACAAGGAGATATAAGTCGAATTTCTGAGGAAATCTGAAGTAAAGAAGGCCAAATTTCAAGGGAGGATGAAGTCTTTTGGTGATGTGTTCTAAGGTATGTCATTTACAGGTCATCTTACTATTTTCACTATAACTTTGTTTCTAGAATGAGTTGGATGGTGAAATTCAGAGGCTATTGAGAAGACATATCTAGGTATCTATGGTAAAAATTTCATCTCTTTATTCGCTATAATTTTGGAGATACACTTTGTGGAAGATAGGGTTTTTGACTAGTCTTGAAGCTAGTCATAAACAAGTGTTCTAGGTAAAACAATAATAACGCCTTCATAGAGAATCCAAATGAAGTGAGACAAATTGCATTGGAAAGAGTACTGGATTTAGTTTCATGTGTATGGATTTTATAATATGATGTTAAATATTGAGTGTGAGGCATGTTGTAAAAGTTCATTCTCCTAGATAAACCAGAATTGAATAAGGTCTACCATTTTCTCTATAACTCCTTTTCTAGGAGGATTCAAGGAGTGAAACTTGGAGGAGTTTCAGAGAATACATTGAGTAATATTATCTACAGTATTAGAGTGTTCCAAGAAGTGAATAATTTCAGAAGTTGAAGAAGTCTCAGGAAGCATTATCAGGTTCTATGTGATGGTTGGTTGATGGTGATAATTTAATGTAAAGTTTTAATATCTCTCATATATTCTTGGGTGGAAGGAAGAGGAAAGGATGAAGAGGTAAACCCTCTCTTGATATTGGAGTATTGTATCTTCCTTTTGGAGGTTTATCCCTCCCTTTATATTAGGAAACTATATCTACCTTTGGAAGTCATTACTTCCTTTGAACAATAATACATGATTGCTTCTTATATATTGTGCATGGTGTATTGGTGTACCTCTTATACTATTCATTGTTCATTGGATAGTCTTCATTGTTGATTGGATATAAATTGAATACATGATCTTATTGAATTACAAGTTCAAAAATACTAATTGATCTAAATATTGATTCACCCCCCTCTCATTATTTCCAACAGAGAGCATGCCTCATTGATTTACACCCTACCAAATTGTTACCAACCTAGAAGAATAACAAAGTTGGGGAGACTTTCATCTCCAAACACTTCAATAACTTCCTCATCTCTGAATCTATGTTAGGGGAAAGTTTGAGCTTTCAAATAAATGGGTTTCNGATACCCCTATGACCCTATCCCCCCCCTCTTCAATTCCAAGAAACTTTAAAGAAATAAAAAGTTGCAATGGTAGTATGGGCTAGATTAAAAAAGGAGAAAGAAATACGACTCCTATATGAAACTGAATTAAAAATCCAAAACATGTTTATTGAATACAGGTAAGGATTCTCTTCGAATCACAACATGGAACTACTAAAATATTTAGAGAACAAAATGAGGAAAATACTTATGGATAGAGAAATTGAATGGAGAATGAAGATCAGAGCCCTATGGATCCAAGCAGGAGATGAGAATACCAAATTCTTCCATCAATTTTCAAACCATAGAAAAGTGGTCAACTCCATTTAGACCATTTCTAGAGATGACGGTTTTGAATCCACCTCATTTCTAGACCTGACAAATATAGGGATTCACTATTTAAAAAATATGTTCAAGGTTTATAATAGAACAACTATAGTTACTATTATTTAGGTGTCCTCTCTTTTTCCTTGATTCCTTGATCAATAGGAAAATGATCATCTTATGTCTGAAATCACAAAACAAAAAATAGAAGGGATCCTCCATAGTTTTGGAAAGGATAAGAGCCTAGGACCCATTGGTTTTCCTATTGGTTTTTTTTCTTGGATGTTGTGACTTATTAGGAGATTATCTCCTTAGGGTGGTGGAATAATATAGGAAAAAATGGCATATTCTAGCACCCTTTAACACTACCTTTATTTCCCTCATCCCTAAATCTGACAACCCTTCCACTTTTGAGAAATTTAGAACAATCTCCCTTTGCAACACTATTTATAATATCATCTCCAAAATCATTTCTCTCCGCCTAAAAGATATCTTATTTGATCATATTTCCCAGGAGAAATTTGGGTTCCTCAATGGTTGGGTGATACATCACACCATAGGACTTGCCCAGGAAGGTCTCCATTCCATCCACACCAGGAACCAAAAAGGAATTGTCTTCAAGGTGTATCTTTCAAAGGTGTTTGACAGATTTATATGGCATGACATCCAACTCCTCCTCATACACCTAGGTTAATTCCACCAATTTGTCACTTGGATTTGCATCAATTCAAACTTTTTTTCTATTCTTATTAATAGATTGGCCTCATGCCTTTCTTGAATGATAAAATAGGATTGTGAAAAGGATCTCTTCTCTCCCCTCTCCTCTTTATTTTGGTGGTATAAGGGCTCAAAAAACTCATTAACAATGCCTCCTCCAGACATGCTTGAAAAACAACATCTCTAGGTCAAAATGGATCTCTCACTTAGCTCATTTTTTATGACATTCTTATTTTCTATGAAGGGAACCTCCAATTTTTAGACCACCATGACTCTATATTAATCACTTTCTATGGTACCATTGGAATGTCCATAAATAAAATAAATTCCTATTTCTTCTCTTGGGGGTGTTGGAATAC
>SNQJ01S0059047.1:66393-80465 GCA_010110895.2 Picea sitchensis
TGGGAAAGTACTCCTTAACTGTTGAAAATCGTCGCTTTCACCAGCTAGTCATCAACCTTGCAACACGCCTTAGCTGTTGAAAGTATTTTCATGAAATTTTATAGAAAAGACCTTTATGGATCAAATTATTTCTAAGATATGAATTTAAAACCTAAGTTTTGACACTAGAAGAAATTAAAACAAAATGGAGAAAACTACAAATAACCATGCTATCGACCACAAAATGAAACCATGGTGACTGATTCATTTTGGGAGCTAACACTTGTGCTAGTGCCTACCTTCGGTTGATGCCTCAAGCATGTTCCACAATATCACCAAGATGCTCATAACACATAGAATAACATACCTTTTATATATGTAACTAACCTAGTGCCTTTGATCCTGATACATAGACCTGTAGATTTACCTCAGTCCTTAGCAACTTGAAACTAGCATCTTTTCCATATTTTGTCTTGTCCTCGTGGGACAAAGACTTCCTGTCACGTGGGGCCTTGTTTGATGATCCCTAGACAAACCACAAGGGTGCCTCACATGAAACCCTCAAGTTGACCCCTAAGGGGATGATTAATTAGGGTAATTCCACTCTTCCTTCGAACTTTCTTCGTTGCCTCATAATCGACCTCAGATTCGCCAATAGACCAAAATATTCTCACAAGATATATATTCAATGAATGTGTGTATATGTCAAATTGGTGTCTCATGATGTATATTTATACTTTTTCGACCAACACCTTTTCCTCAATTTAGGGCTGACCTGTACTTTCTTGTTATAACAACTTTACCCTTTAATTAATTCACTTGTAACCAACTAGGGGCTTCCTAACCATTCTTTGGGGCTTCCAACTTCTCAAGGCCATAACTCCTCAACTGTGAGGAACCATGTGGCATACCACCTATCAACTGAAACGACATGACGAGTACTATCCATCTATGAATGTGTTACCTACATTTATACTATCCTTCATGTCCATATTCCTCAACCAACTTTGGGTTCCATAACCACACCTTTGGGGCTCCTTGTAGACTTCTTCAAATGCACCCATCACATCTGATGACATCAACCACTCTTGTTGACCTCAATGACAACTAGCTCACCATCAATATCAACCACTTCTCTTAGGGATTCCAGACGTCTCTAGGGGTTGACATCAATGATAACCAACTGTCCAATGGGGGTCTATCTCTAGAGGAAGAACGAGTTGTTATTTCTCATACCTCCATTCAAGTGGAAAACATTGAAAATGGATTCAAGTATCTAGGATTTTTTCTAAATACAAACAAATACCAAAACAATTATTGGTTATGGATTATTGCGAAGATAGAGAAAATAATTCAGATTTGGTGCAATAAGTGTCTATCTCGAGTAGGGCATCTTGTTTTACTAAAATCTGTCATAAAAACAATTATGGTGTGCTTGTATATCCTTGCTTGGATTCCAAAAGGTAATTTGAGGTTGGGGGCTAAAAAATAACTTTATGTTCTCTCAAGCGCTAGTAACAAAGAGTGTATGGTGGATGATTCAGGGAGAAGCTATTTGGATGATTCGGGGAGCCAAGACCTTCATCTTCTCCCTAAATATCTCATTCTCCACTTAAATAAAGATGGTTATTATTATCTCAATCAAATTGCCAATCATGAAAATCAGAGAGGCCCAAACACCCTGGTTGACAAGAATGGACATAAATCTCAATGATGACTGGGTCAGACTCTAGGATAGATACACACACACACCCTCTACAACATTTTCATCTCTCTGTCAAATCAACCATATTCTTTAATATGGGCATCAAATACAATTGGATCCTATACCCCCAAAATTGGTTACATTTCTTTATCCCAAGGGAACCAAATAATCCACCCCCCAGTAGGGAAAGAAGATATGGAAATTGAAGTTCCCTACAAAAATAAAACTCTTTATGTGGAAACTCATCCAGAACAAAGCCCCTACATGGGACAATCTACAAAATATATCATTCAATGGTCCAAGGATCTACATTTTATGTAGAGAGAGCTCTGAATCCATTGCTCATTTATTCATTGACTTCCCTTCTACTCAATCAGTTTGGTCGAAAATACAAAAAATATTCTTCCTACTCTTGGAATGGGCCCACAATTGAATCTACTTTAGTAAATTGGTTCTCTTCCCAACATAAGAAACAACACAAGGCGCTCCCACTCACTATGGATTGGGGTAAATGGATAGAAAGGAACCATGCCATTTTCGACATCAAGGAATTCTCAGATATTAAAACAACCACTTGCATCATTTCTATTCTAGACACCATACAAAAGCCCATCAAATCAACACCTGGATCCTCATAGCCTGACATTTTGATCAACATGGACACTCATTGCCCCTTCTTTGATGACACAACCTAGGGTGAACCACATTGGGGAGGTGTAGATGACATTTTACACATCCCTTCTTCTCATACTATCTCCTTTGCTGCGGGTATTGGGACAACAACAAATAACTTTGCATAACTGCTTGCACTAAAATTTATGCTCCATATTGCACATGAACAAAATCTCACTCGTATTCATATTTATGGAGACTCACTACTCGTCATTAACTAAATGAATAATTTCCAAAAACTCCACAACTATAATCTTCAGCCTCTCTTCCAAAACATCCATCATTTAGTTGCATCCTACACTCATATTACTTCTGATCATATCTATAGGCATACGAATTAAGAGGAAGATTCCCTCTCAAAGGTTAGTATAGAAATGGACATAAACATATGGAAGATCAAAGAATCCAAGGAAGACACTCAATATGAATATATTCAACCCCATGGCTCTTCATAAATTTGTGATATGAAGACATAATCATAATTCTTTTCTTGCACAATTTATATCAGCTCTTTGATGAACATTTTGAAGACATTACACACGAAATAGGTTTCTCCAAAGGAACAACCACGGGGTTGCTACAATTTTTTTGTTTTTTATGATGAACACTTTATGCCCTTCAAGGGAGAATTTTTGAGGCCCCTTTCTGGACTCCAAGCAAGATACAAATCCCTTAAAGTGTGTGACGACACTTTAAAACGCAATTTTGTTATCTCATAATTTTTTCAAAAGAATAATACCATTACATGGATGGATTATTTAATTATTCTCTTTGGTCACTCTACATGTGCCTACATAATGCAATCATTATATTGTTTTATTCAAAATAAGAATTGCAATGCTTGTAGTGCTTCTTTTTCTGTCATTGTAATGAACCTCATCTATAAGGAAATACGCCATTAATGTGAGTCATATTACAATCACAACTCATCCATGAATTTTCTTAACATTCCACATTCTTAGACATTAAAATAAATTTGTTCACCACTATGAAATATAATGACATTACATGGGTGGATTGTTTAATTAGTGTGTCTCTTGTCCCTCTACATTTGCCTACATAAAACAATCATTATATTGTTTTATTCAAAATAAGAATTTCAATGCTTGTAATAACTATTATGGCTTAAAGAATTCAATTATGGCTTAAAATACAATGCTAAAAGATCATTGTCCAACCAAATGGTTTAGAAGGTAAGTAATGGTATGTCAAATTAACAAAAGAGATACACCTAAATATCAATAAATAAATAAAAACAAAAGAGATATAACTGAATATCAATAAATAAAATATTGAAACAACCTAAAATCACAAAATATTGAAACAACCTAAAATCACTTTGGCTATTAGGTGTTACATAAAGAATTTTAATCATAAACACAAATTAATAAATAAATAAATTATTATATAATTACAATTATTTAACTATGGCACATACATAATATTAATAAATTAGGTACTTAATAAAAAATAATAATAATACAAGTATGTAGTAAGGGTTTCAGTTTTGAAACATTTTTTCTCAAACATCAGGTTGTGAAAACATCTGTTCCATTTCTTTTTGTCTCTTCCTCTTCATCTTCCCTATCTTTGACTCTAGGTTGTTCAAATAATAGAGAAGGTGTGACAGTCATGGATGACGAGATTTAGGCGAGTGTTCCCTTGCTAGTGAAGAAGAAGAGTATCATAGCGAATACGGAGATGGTTAAAATGGTGGTAGGCATGGATGTGAGCATATCCAAAATTCTCGGGTTCTTAGACAAGGCTCTAGTTGGTCGATTTAGTGAAGAATGGTGTGTTCGGAAACCCTTAAGGGTGGATAGAAGAAAATTGGGCTGAATGTTTGGGTTATTTTTTGGCGTTTCATGTTTTGGTAAGAGGTTGGTTGTGATTCATTCTCCATTCCTTGGATGACGTGGTGAAACTTCTAGGAAAAGACTGGAACTAGGGCTCGTCAAGCCTTGTCCTGCAGAGATGGAATGTGGATTTTGACCCTATGCGACATCTGATTTCCATTCAAAAGGTTTGGGATATTTTACTAGGGATTCCCTTGGTATTATGGAGTGAAGAAGTTTTGAAGGCTTTGGGTAACCAAATCAAGATATTTTATTTGTTTGAGCCTAATTAAGACAAAAATATGGATAGGAGGTGGGCATGGATCCAAGTGGAATTGGACCTGTGAGATGGTCTGTTGGAGGAAATTGTTATAGAAATGGGAGGAAGGTCATGGAGTCAAAAGATCGACTATTGGAAGATTCCCTTTCACTGTTGTAGGTGTCATGAGGTAGGACATCTGCAAGATTCTTATATATTGTCTCTCTCCAACAAGATGAGCAAGTCAAAGGTATGGGAAAAAAAGGTTGTTGATCCTAAGTTGGGATCGGATAAGCCCAATATTGTGGAGGTTCAACCAGATGTTGGTATTGTCAAAGTAATGTCTATGGAGACATGTGTTGAATATGCTCAGTTGGAAGCTTCATTGGACGACATGGTGGGTCTCTCTCCTTCCAGTCCTACAGAAGTGACCTTTGGTAAGGATTAAAATCTATGTCCTTCGATTCCTTTGATATCTTTGAATATTGTGGATATTTATGAAAATTTTAAGGACAATAGAGGCTCTCATGTTTTGAATAATGATGTCCCAAAAGTTTCCAATTATAATATTCCCCCTTAGCCCATAGCTCTACTCTTTTTCTCTTGATGCCTGCCTCTCTTTCTTTACCTTCTACACCGAAAAGTGTCCCCAATCCCCTTTCTGGTGGATTTAATGGTCGTGTCTCAGGGGAGTCTCTAATGTCTGTCAAAATTTCCCCTTGCTCGAGATTGTCCAATAATCCATCTAAGTCCCATGAAAGGAAAGGGTATGAGCTTTGTGTTGGCACAAGGGCAGACCCAGGGTTCAACGCTTAACAACGCACCAACAAAACCCCGACTACCGGCCCTTTCGGATACACCTGCAAAGAAGGCAAAGTCTCACTCGAGGTAGAAGCAGTGGGGGTTACAGGACACAGGTGTCTGTAACTAGGCTGGGACACAAATCTGTGATAAGTGTACTTCGCATAATATTCTGTTAATGCTTAGGAAGTGACATGAATTAGTTTATTAACCTTATTAACATCACATATCATAATCAAAGAGGGATATAACACAGTAAAAACAAGTGATTATGCACCCTAAATAATTAGCACTTAGCACTGTGAGTTAGATCTAGCATTCATTTATCCTTTAACATAATTAAAGTATTTAAGAAACAAAATATCTATCTATTACATATCATGATCAAAGCACTAAGCAAATTTATATCATAAATAACATAGCACAAAGAAACCCATGAGACTCCAGATGTACATGGTTCACCCCAGGGTGGGGATATGTCCACAAGCTACTTTGCCTCTTTATTATTCGCCAAAATATTACATTTAGTCACTCCTGTGCACTAAGCCACAGAGTCAAACTCCGCACCAGACAAGAGATCTGTGCACTAAGCACTAGATTCTCCTTCCAAAACTAGGTCAAATGCACAGAGCCAAACTTTCTATCACAACACTTATCACCTTCTACAAAATCACAGTCGAGCATAAAGCCTTGACACACATACATTCCTTGCACAAAGCACTTGGGACCTCTTCTCCCTTCTCTTTCTACAATACATTCCTCTTATTTATACTTTACAAAATCTTACAATAGGGCCTAAACATGGGGATAACCCATGGGCCGACATCCCATAAACTCGTTACAAAAATCCTAGAGGACCCCTTACTGGGTCCACATAACCCTCAAAATAGGTGAGATCCGCGATCTCAGCTCCGTCTGGGTGCTCCTACCTCGACCAACATGTCAAAGTCCAAAAGTGGGCCAAAGTTGACCAAAGTTTCCCCAAAACTTGGTCGAGGGCCAACACTGTTTTCTAAAGCCAAGGAAAAAGAGGGAGTGCCTTCAATGGGGGGATTGGATTTGGACTATTCTTTAGCTTCCCTGTTGGTCGAAAATAAAATTTGTCTAAAGCTCAGTAGAAGGTTGCTTTAGATATTACGAGGGGGAAGCAAGCTACCATTCACAAGGTCCTTGGAGCAAGAAAATCCATAAATAAGGTTCCATCATGGTATTCCTCTCCTTTAATGCTCGAGGGGTTGTGGTTCCCATAAATTGAAATCCCTCAAAAGGTTCATCAAAGCCCATAATTCAAATATCATTTTAATACAAGAAAAACAGTTGTAGGCTCAAAAGTGTGGGCTGCATTTGAGCCTTGGATAAAGAGATGGTCCTTTTGTATTGTAGATGTTGAAGGCATGTTGAGAGGTTTTCTTACAGTATGGAGTCCTGGGATCCAAGCAGTTTCCACAACTACCTCGAGTTCAACCATCTTCGTAGTTCTTGATGTTAAGGAGTTAGATTTTAGTCTGAAAGTTATAAATCTTTATGGTCCATACATGGATAGAAGACCCTTTTGGGAATCTTTAGTGAAATATGATGTCTTCAATAACAATCTTATCCTACTTGCTGTAGATTTAAATTTAATTCTTTCTTTCTGGGAGGTCTGGGGGTCTCATCCAAAGTAGGACCCATTGGGAGTCTTTTTCAATCATTTTTTGAAATTCACAATTTGGTGGATGTGGAGCCTTCAAAGCTTGTTCCTATGTGGTGGAATTATAGAAAGAATGCAAAAGCTATTTCAAAGGTACATGATAGGTTCCTTGTTTATGAGTCTCTGATGGGGAATTATTTCCTTCTTAAATCATGGGTTTCCTTAGGAGGTATTTTAGACCATATTCATATAATATTTGAAATGGCTAAGGAATATGAGAAGCTAGTACAACCTCTTAAATTCAATCAAATATAGACAATGGAAGAATATTACAAGAAGTTGGTGGAGGAGGTTTGGGAAACTTTAAGCTCTGAGAATCCTTCCTCCTTGCAACAATTTATAGATAATATCACCATAATTAAGGCTAAAACCATAATATGGAGTCAATCCTTTAAGGATAAATTCTAGGCTCAACTGAAAGGGACTAGAAGGAATAGAAAAAGTCTTTTCAAGGATAACTAGGCTAGTATCTTCTCTAAACAAGACCTATCTAAATTGAGAGCCATAGAATCAGAGAGGCGAGATCTTCTTGCTAAGGATGAATCTGAATGGATATTTAAAATTTGAGCCTTGTGGATTCAAGAAGGAGACAATAATGAAAAACTTTCACCAATTTGCAAATTAAAGAACAAATTTAAACACCACTTGGGAGATTTGGAATTCAGAGGGGGATATGGAATGATTAATTAAGGAGAAAGATGAAGCCGATGTTCATCATTTTAGTGTCTTGTTCAAAAAACCCAAGGAGTTCCCTATCCAAGAGATCCTAAATATCCTTAGTATGATTCCTCGATCTATCAATGACGAAATGAATGTTGTTTTGGTAGCAGAAGTCACAGAGGAAGAACTGAGTATCACTCTCTTCTCTCTTAAAAATGTGAGTATCCTAGGACCAAATGGATTAACGGTGGAATTTTATATAGGATTCTATGATTTGATCAAAGAAAATATTCTTAAAGTGGTCAGGGAATCTCAACAATTTGGAAAAATGCTCGATGTCCTTAACTCTACTTTCATAACTCTTATTCCCAAAAATAAGGATGCATATTCCTTTGATGATTATCATCAGGTTTCTTGTTGTAATGTGATATATAAATTGGTTTCTAAGGTGATATCTCTCAGGCTCAAGCCTATTTTAAGTGAAATAAGTTCAGAAGAACAATTCAGTTTTCTTCAGTGAAGTCAAATCCATGACATTGTTTCTCTTTCCCAGGAAGCACTTCATTCAATAAAAATATCTAATCTTCTATCAATGACTCTCAAAATTGACCTTTCTAAGGATTTCAATAGAGTTAATTGGTCTTTCCTATGCCTGGTCCTTATCCAGATGAGAATGAAAATCAACACAGTTGACTAGATCATGGGCTACCTACAGTCAATATCATTCACAATAATAATAAATGATTCTCCATCCAATTTATTTCATGGTTATCTAGGTCTTCGACAAGGTTGTTCGTTATTTCCATTTTTGTTTCTATTGGTAGTGGAAGGTCTGAGCTATCTTATCGTAGATGCGAGAGCTAAGGGGGATATTAGGTTGTCTCTTCAACAAAGTATATTTCCCATCTCTTATTTGTAGATGATGTATTGATTTTCGGTGATGGATATCTTCATGAACTTCAAGCTTTGAAAAAGATCCTTTATAAGTATAAAAAAGCGACAGTTAAGGAAATTAATGGTTCCAAGTCATGCTTGGTGACTTGATATTTCTGAGGATATTCTTCCCCTATGGGCATATATGTTTCCATTTCCTCATAAAATCCTTGATGATGGATTAAATTATTTGGGATTTTCCTCAAGCCAAATTCCTACAAATTCGTAGACTAGCCATGGATTTTTAAAAAGGTGGAGGTTCCTATATCCCTTTGGGTGAACAAGTTGATATCACATAGTAGGTGCCTTGTTTTTCTTAAATTAATCCTAGAAAGTATTTTGTTTTTTTTTACTTCTATTGCAAATGTTCCAAACGGTTCTCTAGCACCAACTAGAAGGAAGCACCAACTCCCTGGTTTCTCTAGCACCAAATAGAAGGAAGCTACAACTCCCTGTGTTCAAGCACCCACTTGAACCTCTGAGGACACCAGTCCTTCCTAGAACCTCCCTTCCACCCTAGATTATGAATATGAAATACTGAAACCTATTACAGTGATATAAAGTTATTCAATGGCTTACCAACCTTGTCGTTGTTCTGTTACACTGCTCTTCCATGTCTGCATCAGTGTCTTCTGCACACCCCTTGCACTTTCTGTTCTTCTGCCTTTTATGCTCTCTACGCCATATCCCTTCAATGCACCATTCCTCTACTGTGCATTTTTTCTCCTGCGCTCTGCCTCCTTGCACACCCCTGAATTCTCCTGCATAGCGACCACACTTATCTCTTCTTTTTTTTCATTCTTATAGTCTCTGTGCTCTCTGTGCATGCAATATTTTCCATGCCTCTGCATGCTCACTCCACTCCAATCTCGTCCACATCAGAGAGTTTTCTCCACTTCACTCTTCCAAAGCTATCCAATCTCTTGTGTGCCACGTTCTCTCTCTGTTCTGCATATTTTTCTCATTGTGAGTCCTCTGCCTGATCATCATGGTAACTCTTCAGCTTCTCTAGCGGTTTCACCTATGCATCCATCATCACTGGGTTTTATTATGAGATTCCTTAGTTTCTCTGGTAGTTGAGGCTCTTCGTCTTCTCTGGCTTAGACGATCTTATCCTTTCTGTTTTTAGCTATAGACTTCAATCCCCTTCCATCTGTCAATCGCCTGAATCAATAATCCTCAATCCACTAGAAGATGCCTTGAGACTCTTCATCTTCTTTGGAGATCACACTCAGTCCTCTTGGAGTCCTCTGGCAGAGATCATCATTTGTTTTAGCTGTTACACTGAGAAGCGCAAAAGTAGCCCTGCGATCTTGTTCAACTTCACTTGCACCGTTAGATTGAATTCATAGAAACTTGTGTTTTTACTTCACCATTTCACACTTCAGCATTTCGGGATCCCCATGGTAAAGATTTCGTTACACTCCATGTCCCGATCCCCGAAAATATGAAATGGATCTTATCTAAACTGACTCCTTCCCTTCTCGTGACCACCGGTGGTGACCACAGGCTGTGCCAAAAGGCGCTTCATATTTTGCGAGTTTATAAACTTCATCGAGTCTGATCGATGGTTGAAATCTCCATAGATCCNTCTGGGGTGTAAATACTTCATGGGGTATAAACACGACTGAAAGTAAAAGACCTCTAAATCAGAAAGATAATCAGGCTCCACAACCAACACATTAGTCACACATAAGATATACACAGAGACAAATTTTCACGAGGAAACCCATAAAGGGAGAAAACCTCTTCTTCTTCGAAATGATAGGCAGTGTTTTAAGTTCTGTACATCATCAATAATTGAGCACCAACTCAATGTGAGGCTACAACCTCTGTTTTGCAAGCTGCAACTTGTTGAGAGAACCAACTCTCTATTTTCTCTAGCACCCACTAGAAGGAAGCACCAACTCCCTGGTTTCTCTAGCACCAACTAGAAAGAAGCACCAACTCCCTGGTTTCTCTAACATCAACTAGAAGGAAGCTATAACTCCCTGTGTTCAAGCACCCACTTGAACCTCTGAGGACATCGGTCCTCCTTAGCACCTCCCGACCACCTTAAAATATGAATATGAAATACTGAAACCAATTACAGTGATATAGTGTTCAATAACAGCTTACCAGTCTCATCACTGTTCTGCAAGATTTTGCTACTCAGTCTTCCTCATTGTCTTCTAGCATGCATCCGCTGCCCATTCTGTTCTTCTGCCTTTTGTGCTCTTTGTGCCATTCCCATTCAATGCACCTTTTGTTTCCCATCCATTTAAGTTTCTACACCACCTCTTTACTTCCTCACACATGCATTACTTCACCTCAACAACAACACTCATCACTTCTTTGTGTCGTGTTCTTATAGCTTATGTGCACCTTGTGCATGCAATATGTGCAATGCTTCTGCATCTCTTCACAGTGAGTGCTCTATCTGATCATCATTACGACTTCTCAGCTTCTCTGGAAGTTTTCCCATGTGTTCAACATCATTGGATGTCATGCTGAGATTCCTCAGCCTCTCTGGTAGTCGAGACTCTTCGTCTTCTCTGGCATAGTCGAGCTTATACTTTCTACTTCAGTTACAAACTTCAACACTCATCCACTTGTCAGTCCCTCTAAGAATCGTCTTCATTCACTGGAAGAAGCTTTGAGACCCTTCAGCTCCTCTGGCGATCACACAGAGGTCTCTTCAAATCCTTTAGAAGAGACCATCAATGGTTTCCAGCAGTTAGACTGCGAGGAGCAACATTAGCCCTCCGATCATGCCCAAAATATCCTACACCGTTGGATTGACTTCATGTGATCTTGCGTTTATTTCACCAATTCGCATTTCGGTATTTCGTGATCCCCGTGGTAAAGATTTCGTTACTCTCCATGTCCTGATCCCCGAAACTCCGAAATGGAGCTTGTCTGAACTAGCTCCTTCCTTTCTCGTGACCACCAGCGGTGACCACAGGTTGTGCCAAAAGGCGCTTCATATTTCACGAGTTTATAAACTTCATTGAGTCTGATCGATGGTTGAAATCTCCATAGATCCGACGGTATAGGTCTTATCACAATCTCACATCTAGCGAGTTTCCACTACATGCTCTGTTGACTCCAAGTCAGCGAAATTTCAATCACTTGCCACTTGCCCTATGATTCAATGGTCCAGATCAGATCTTGAATCAACGACTCCGATCATATCGCGATTTCGCATGTCGCGATTTTGGCATTCTTATTGCAAAGTGTTTCGACACTCCAACTTCCGGTATCCAAAACCCTGAAATGGGGTTGGATCAACGGTCCACATCAAACCTTGATCTGACGGCTCAGATCATTTCACGATTTCAGCATTCCTGTGGTATTGTTTCTTGACTCTCCAAGTCGCGATTCACGAAACCCTGAAATGGAGTCTTTGACATGCTCTGATCTTCTGCCACGCATCCCTCTTGGATCAACAATCAATATTTTACTGAGTCTTTGCAACTCCATGAGCCTTTGTTGTGCTTGATCAATGGTTTAGATCAGTCCTCGATTCGATGGTTAGGATTACTTCACAATTTCGCATATCGCGATTTCGAGATGTTAGGGAACCTTGTTCCTTTGACTCTCCAGTCAACGAAATGACGATCTTCCGCCATGTGTCCTATGGACCCAATGGTCTCGATCTTGTCGTGATTTCGCATATCACAATTTTGGGACTCCTATGGTAGGAGTTCTTGATATATCCATCTCCCGATTTCTGAAATCCCAATAGCCAAAACTTTGAAATGGAGTTGGACCACCGCTTCGATCTTGCACTTTAAAGAACATGCAAGTTCTTCCTGATCCAACAATGGTTGGAACTTATGCTCATATCTGACGCCTGAGATCTATCCTCCTCTTCTGTGTGTTCTTCTTATCTACAATCTGATTTGACGGTCCTCCTTCGTTCGAGAATTTAAATGGGATCCAACGATCATTGATGCTTCTCCTCCTGAGCTTAGGCACTTCGTTCGAATCTGCGCTAATTCCTCCTGAGCTTACTTTGTCCTTGTTTTTCCTTCGCTGCATACTCTGATATTGCTGTCAGTGACAAGCACATACTGCCTATAAAGCATGCCAACCATCCTCTACACTATCTCTTCTGATCTTATCGAGCTTGCTCTGCAGCGTCTTCCCAAAATACTTTTGGTGCTCGTCTGTTACATTCTTCCTGTACTGAAACCATCATCATTGTTGTACTTTCCATCAATGACAAGCATACATTTCCTGCAAAACATGCCAACAATCTCCCCCTTTGGCATTGATGGCAACAAAGGCACCCAGATTCTTTTCTCCCCCTTTGACACCAATGTCAAAGAGAACATGCTCCCCCTGAGCTGTTGCAGTATTTCTAAGAGGTATCAGATATTCAATCAATCAATACAAAACTCCCCCTAACAGGATGAACTTGCTTAGATGTCAGATGGGATGACACCCAGCTTCTGTCGGAGATAATCAAATGGTGTCTTGGCTAGGGGTTTAGTAAAGATGTCTGTTATCTGTTCTGTGGAAGGGATATAATTCAACTGAACAACTTTGTTTGTGACTTGTTCTCTGAGAAAATGGTATTTTATTGGGATATGCTTAGTTTTGGAATGAAGAACGGGATTCTTGGAGACACTAATGGCACTAGTGTTATCACAGTGAATTGTAATCGGATCAGTATAGTTTACCTTCAAATCTGCAAGAGTTTGAATCATCCATAAGATTTGAGTACAGCAAGTAGCAACAATAATGTACTCTTCTTCTGTAGTTGATAAGGAAATAGACTCTTGTTTCTTACTAATCCATGCTACCAACGAGTCTCCCAGGAAGAAGGCACCTCCACTGGTGCTTTTTCTTTCATCTACACAATTTGCCCACTCTGCATCTGAATAAGCAGTTAACTTAAAATTATGATTTCTGGGATACCATAGACCATAAGTAATTGTTCCCTTCAAGTATTTGAATATCCTTTTGACAGCTACCAAATGACTTTGTTTAGGAGCAAACTGATAATGACCTACCATTCCAACAACTTGCATTATATTAGGATGCGATGTTGTGATGTACAGAATACTGCCTATCATTGATCGATATGTCCTTTGATCAACATCAAGTGAAATGTCATCTTTACTGAGCTTGCAACCAACCACCATGGGTGTACTAACAGGAGAGGAGTCCTCCATCTGATATTTCTTCAACATGTCTTTCAAGTATTTTTCTTGAGATATAAAAATTCCTACAAAACTCTGTTTTACTTGTAGGCCAAGAAAATATGACAGTTCTCCTATCATGGACATCTCAAATTCTATTTGCATAGAGTTAGAAAACCACTAGATAGATGATTCATTAGTGCACCCAAAAATAATATCATCTACATAAACCAAAACAACTAATAAATTATCACCTTAAGACTTAATGTAAAGGTTGTTGTCAATAGTACCTTTCTTGAATCCTTTATCTTGTAAAAATTTGTCCAATCTATAATACCAAGCTCGTGGTGCTTGTTTCAGTCCATATAAGGCCTTCTTTAACTTGCAAACAATATTAGGATTATCTGTC
>SNQJ01S0059047.1:92192-102835 GCA_010110895.2 Picea sitchensis
TAATGAAATAGAAGCTATTGAAAGAAACAATACATGGGATTTAGTTGATCTACCTGCAGATAAAAATGTCATAAGTGTCAAATGGGTTTATAAAACTAAATTGAATGAAAAAGGTGAGATTGAGAAACACAAAGCAAGGTTAGTTGCCAGAGGTTTTTCACAACAACCTGGCATTGATTATGGTGAAATTCACACCTGTAGCAAGATTAGATATTGTTCGATTTGTTTTGGCCATTGCAGCACAAAATAAGTGGCCTATTTATCAAATGGATGTCAAGTCTGCCTTCTTGAATGGAGTGTTAAATGAAGAAGTGTATGTTCATCAACCACCTGGATTTGAAGTTAAAACACAAAAGCATCGAGTGTACAAATCAAAGAAAGCCTTGTACAGTTTGAAGCAAGCTCCGCGATCTTGGTATAGTAGAATTGATCATTATTTACTCAAAGATGGTTTCAGTAGGAGAGAAAATGAGTATACTTTGTATATCAAGGTAAATCAGTAGGATAATATTCTCATCCTATGTATTTATATTAATGACATGATCTACACAAGAAACATGATGTTAGATGCATTTAGATCAACCATGAAAAATGAGTTTGAAATGACAGATCTTGGATTAATGAAGTATTTCTTAGGCATTGAAGTAGACCAATCTGATCATGGTATATTTATTAGTCAACATAAATATGTTGTTGAAGTTTTGAAAATATTTAAGATGGAAAAGTGTAAGCCTATTGACACTCCTATTGCTCTTGGCAATAAATTAAGCAAGGAAGATTTGGGTTTATTTTCTCAAAATTAAGCAAGGAAGATTTGGGTTTATTTTCTCAAAATTAATAAAGGAAGATTTGGGATCAATAATAAGTTCCACATTGTATAAACAACTTGTTGGTAGTCTTATGTATCTTACTACTACAAGACCTGACATAAAATATATAGCAAGTTACATTTCCATGTTTATGGAATCTCCTAAGGATTCTCATTGGAAAGTTGGTAAGAGGATCTTAAGATACATTGCAGGTACAACCACTTATGGTTTTTGGTACACAGCTTCAACAGACAGTATGCTTACAGGTTATACCGACAGTGATTATGCAAGAAGTATTGACGACAGAAAAAACACTTCGGGCTATGCTTTCTTTTTGGAAAGAATTTGATTTCATGGACATCTAAGAAGCAACCCATAGTTTCTATCTCTTCTACAGAAGCGTGTTGGACAACTGAGAGGGGGGGGGGTGAATCAGTTGTTACTGTTCTTAAACAATTAAGCCCATTTTAAACTCTTTATAGAACACTCAATGATGATCACAACAATGCAGGGAAGTAAGCAATAGAATATTCAACATCAATCACACACATGAAATATACAGAGACAGATTTTTCCTGAGGAAACCCATAAAGAGAAAAACCTCTTATTCTTAATATGATAAGTATTCTTTATTTTATGTACATTATCATTCTTAGGAGCACCAACTCCCTTTGAGGCTACCACCTTTGTTTTACAAGCAGCAACTTGCTGAGAGCACCAACTCTCCGGTTTCTCTAACACCCAGTAGAAGGAAGCACCAACTCCCTTTGTGTTCCAGCTCCAACTGGATGGAAGCACCAACTTCCAGACACATGGGCACCAACCTATACAAGATGCAACTTGTTGAGAGCACCAACTCTTTGGTTTCTCTAGCACCCACTAGAAGGAAGCACCAACTCCCTAAGTGTTCCAACACCAACTGGATGGAAGCACCAACTTCCAGTCACACATGCATCGACCTGTATAACAGAGAACAATAGTTCTCCCTTGCAACACCTTGCCACCCTGGTTTTTCTTGCTGCAACTAGATGGAAGCTACAACTCCATGTGTTCAAGCACCCACTTAAAAATCTGAGGACACCAATCCTCCCTAGCACCTCCCAACCACCCTAAAATATAAATCTTTGCTTTCTTGAATTTATCACAGTGATACAACATTTATCTATGGCTTACCAGTCTCATCATTGTTCTGATACACTGCTCTTCTCTGCCTGCAACAGTGTCTCTCTCCTCGCGTCTATTGCACTTTCTATTCTTCTCTCAGATATGCATTTTTGTTTCTTTCTTCTTATGCACTTTATGCTCTGTGTCTTCTTTCCATTCTATTCACCACGCCTCTTCTGTGCGCTTCATCTCCTGCACACAGTATGATTCTACCCGCATGTAACACTCTCAACAATGGCTTCCATATCTTCTTTGTTCTACGTTTTTATACTCTCTGTGCACCTTCTCCATACTTCATGCACAATACCTTTTCATGCTCTTTACAACATCATTGGTTCTGTCCTACAGGTTGTTCACTGTAGCTCTTCCTCGCTCCTACATAGCTCGACATTCGAATCCCTTCACTTCTTTGTTCTGCATACTTTTCTCACGTTGAGTCATCTCTTGATCATCATGGCAACTCTTCATCTTCCCTAGCGATTACCTCCATGCATTCATCATCACTGGGAGATATGCTAAGATTCAAAGCCTTCTTTGGCAGTGCGACTCTTCGTCTACTCTGTCACAGTCGAGCTTATCCTCTTTGTTGCAGTAACAGACTTTAACACTTTTCAATCTGTCAATTGTCTCTTATGATGAGTCTTCATTCCACTAGAAGTTACCTTGAGACTCTTCAGCTTCTCTGGCGATCACCCTCCAACTCCTCGAGTTCTCTGGTCGATGCAATCACTTTGTTCTAGCAGTTACAACCAGTCAATTATGGCTTCTTTGGCTTCTAATCCCCTTCCTTCACGTGACCTCTGGCGATGACCAAACCCCTATTCAAAAGGTGCTTCCCAAGCTCCGTTTAGTGAGCGCTAGCTCCTTTTTCACGATATGACCTTGGGCTATGAACTTCACATGACCACACAATTGCAAGCGCGTCCATAGGTAGTTTGAGGGAAAACTGTTTTTCACCACGCAATTCACTACGATCCTTCATACATCCTTTCTCCATAATCGTGGTTTCAATTGCGGCCCTCTCATGAGAAATTAAGGCCCAAGCATGTTCTGGTTCTGCAATGGAGCATGACCGTCGATCTCACGATTTTAACGGTGCTCTTGAATGGACGGTTCAGATCTGTCCTCTCAAGTCTACGGAGGTGGAACCTAGCAACGTTATCTCCTTCCCTTCTCTTATGTTGATGTGACCACTGGCTATGACCACAACCCTATTCGAAAAGGCATTTCGCGATTTCGATGATCTCTGTTGTAAAGCCTAGTGATGTGCTAGCTCCTCCCTTAACCTTCATCAATGTGACCACCAGTTGTGACTAGAGGCCAAGCAAGATGGGTGTGTCACAATTTATCATATCGCGAACTCCTGTTATGAGTTGCATCGAAACTCCCAACTCGTGAAACTCCAAAATGCTTCATATCATATCAACGGTCGAGATCTCTCGGTGATCCGATGGCCCAAATAATTTTGAGACTTCGCATGTCGTGAGTTCCTATTATGAGTTGCCTCGAAACTCCCAACTCACAAAACTCTTGAATGCTTCATATCATATCAACGGTTGAGATCTCTCGGTGATCCTACAGCCTAGATCATTTCGCGACTTTGCATATCGTGAGTTCCTGCTATGAGTTGTCTCGAAAATCACAACTCGCAAACCTCTGAAATGCTTCATATCATATCGATGGTCGAGATCTCTTGGTGATCCGATGGCCCAAATCATTTCGCTACTTCGCATATCGCAAGTTTGAGGATGGCTATTGGCCATTATCCTCTTCGTAGTTATACTGGATCCAACAGTTTCTAGTCCTACGCACTCTGATTTGACGACTGAGGTCTAATATCCTCCTCTGTGTGCTCCTCTTGTTTGGACTTTTATCTAGCGGCCATCGAGTATTCGATATTGGTGATCCAATGGCCATTGTCTCTCCTCCTCCTAAGCTTACACATCCTCCTAACTTGGACGAATTTCTAAGTGTCAAAGGTTCTGCGACCTTTGATCCTTCTGCGAGCCTTGATGTATGGGATCTCGTCTACGCGTATCAAAATGCTATCTCTCTTGAGCTTTGGAAAAACTTTCCCTTGGCCTTGGCGCACACTTGCACTCTTTGTGCAACTCTGCACTATCTGCATGCAACTCTGATCGATCTCTTCTGAGCTTCTCAAGCTTGCTCATTTGAGTCTTCCCAAAAGACTTCTGGTGCCAACCTGGCACATTCTTCCTGTAAACCTTATGTATCCTTGTTGTTGTTCTTGCTATGCACACTTTTCCTCTAAACCTGCCAACATCATTGTTTTTCTTGCTATCAATGACAAGCACACTCTGCCTGTAAACATTCCAACAATCTCCCCCCTTTGGCATTGATGGAAAACCTGAACGGATACACTATTCATCTTAGACCTCCAACTATAGCATCCACACCTTTTCTCCCCCTTTGACATCAATGTCAAAGAAAACATGCTTCCCTGAGCTGTTGCAATAATTTTCCAAAGGTATCATATATTCAACCAATACATACTCCCCCTAACAGGATGGATTCTCTTATTTGAGTCCTGCAGAGTATTTGTATCTAACTCAAAGTCTTCTCCTTCTGATTCTTGGACCTGTTTATCTTCAGCTTCAGCTGTGTCCTCTGTAGCAGACTCAATATTGATCACCTCTCTCACTGGGACTCCTTCATCAACCTTTTCTTGTCATAACTAAATGACTCCCCTTATCACGCTTCTTTGATATTCTATTACAGTAACTTCAATTTTTTTTCATGATGCCTACAATCCAAGGATTTTCTGATTATATTCATCACAAGAAAAATCCATTACAAACACTCTCATACCTGCTTTCCCTTTTTACAAATGAAGGACCTGTTTTAGACTTCTTAGGAGTAATAATTTCTTCCTTGTTGTATCCAAGAACGGATTTTTCATTTGGTGATCTCTGACTATCCAAGATCTCATCCAGGGTCATGGAGTTGTTCAAGAAATTGATTTGGGTGTTTGACTTCTCAACTTTCACAACTTCTACTTCTGTCTTATGACATGATTCTTCTTCTACTTCTTCTCTTCTTGCATTGGAGGATTCAATATCAACATCATTATCTATCCTTATGCCTTTAGCCACCACTTGTCTTGAGTTTACATTTTTCACCTTACAATCTTTGGATGTGAACACCTCTTCACAACCTCTGTCACACATTTGACGTGTACTGAGCAAATTATGTTTTAGACCATCTACAAGCAGAACATACTGAGAATTTCCTTTTCCATTACTCAAACTCACCATCCCTTTACCCTTAATTGTACCTGGTTCATCATTTTCAAAGATCATGTTTCCTATTTTTCTTTTACTTATAGGCAGAAGCTTATCCTTATCTCTAGTCATGTGCTTGGAACATTCACTGTCTATATTCCATGAGTCCTTTTGTTTTTGAGTTGAAAGTATTAGACCACATTTTTCACTATCTTTCTTTTTCCATGTGCTGGCCTTTCTAGCTAAGAGCTTTATCCTTGGCTCTTCTTTGTAATTCTTTAGATGGCAGTTTGCAGCTTTGTGGCCGAAGTTATGAATTTTATAACATTCAATCTCATTGTGCAATAGGTCAAAGTTATTGTTGAAGCGTTGTCTACTCATTGGATGTTTATTATTTCTTGACCTCCTCAGTTGCATGTCTCTAAACTTAATTTGACAATTTGCAATATGTGGTTGTTTGTTACTTGGTTGTCTCAATCTCTGTTGTGGAAGATATTTATTCCTTGGGTGTCTTGATTCCTCATGTTTAAATCTTAAGGAACAATTTACAGCTTTGTGGCAAAATTTAGAACAGTAGAAACAATATCCATAGAAAAAATCTTTATACCTAGAAAATGGTTGTCTTCTTTGAGCATGTTGATTTCTTCCATGTTGATGATTTCCTTGAGCGGAGGGTGTATTATTTCTTTGTTCTACATATTCATTTATGGAACCTTTTTCTTTACTCCTCCTGGGCGACTGATTGTCTTCTTTTGTTTCTGCAGGTTTTTTGTTGTCATTGGTTGTAGATTAGAAAAACCTGATGGGTTCTTTGTTGCTTGGTTGACCACTACTTGATCCCTCTTCATAACCCAAACCAGTTTTCAAATTTGGATTCCTTTTTTGATTCAGAATGGTGGCTAATCCTTCTGAGGCTTTGATGCTTGACAGATTCTGGTGATACAAGGCTTGAAACTTCTCCAACTCTTTTCTAGTTTTCACTACTTCTTCTTCCAGAGTTTCACATCTTGCCTTCTTCTCTGATAACTGTTGTTTCAGAATGTCCTCTATTTTCTTTGCCTCTTCTAATTCCACTTTTAGCAGGGAAAATTCTTCATCAAGTTTTTTACTGCCTTTCTCGAACTATATCAGCAATTGTTTTTGCTTTCTCTTCTTAAACCCGATTTTGTCAATCTCTTCCAAAGTGCTAATCAACTCTCCTTCCAAGTCAACCACAACTTCTTCGTCATTAACATCACTTCATGTTATTTTATTATCATAATTCTCTTTGTCCATAAACACGAACTCAATTACCTTATCTTCACAAGAGGAGTCACTATCTGTGTCTTTTGAAGAGTCATCATTGTTTACACATAAACTTTTCTTTTTACCAAATCTTTTGGATTTGTACTTCTCTTCACCTTCAGAGTTATGGTCCTTCTTCTTGTGTTGACACTTATATGCAAAGTGACCTATATTTCCACAGTTAAAACATTTGAAGGGCAACTTGCCTTAGTACTTGCCTGATCCTTTCTTTAGTCTTCACACAATTTTTTCTTCAATTTCATCAAGCTCAGAGTCCTCATTCTTGTCTGCTTTAAATGATGCTTCTCTAGTGGTAGATTTATCTTTACTAATCCTCATTTCATAAGCAGTTAGAGTTCCTAGGAGTTAATCAATAGATAGAGTCTTAAGATCATTCAGTTCTTCTATTGCAGAAACTTTTGGATTGAATGTATCAGGCAGAGATCTTAAGATCTTCTGAACTAATAATACGTCTTCAATCTTCTCACCAAGAACTTTCATGGCATTCACAAGCTCCTCAACTCTTAAGAAAAAATTATTAACTGTCTCATCCTCATTCATATTTAGTTGTTCAAACTGTAATCTGTAGGTTTGAAGCTTGACATCCTTTACCTTCTCATTACCTTCATAACTGCTAATGAGTTTGTCCCACATTGCTTTGGCAGATTTTAAGTGCATAACTTTTACAAATTCTGCTTCTGCAAGCCCACTCAGAATAGCATTCATAGCCTTAGCATTGAAGCTGAATTCCATCTTGTCATACTTAGAAGCTAGTACAATTAGCTTTGCATAACCAGTCTCTACCACATCCCATACATCTACACCTAAAGCCATTATGTAGGTTCTCATCCTAACTTTCCAGAAGCCAAAGTTTGTTGCATTGAACAGGGGGGCCTTATTGGTTGAAGTTCCTCCATTGCTAGTCATGTTTAAGTTATAGGATCTACCCTTAAATAAAGGGAACTTTCTCTGATACTAATTGTTGGACAACTGAGAGAGGGGGGGGGTGAATCAGTTGTTACTATGCTTAAACAATTATGCCCATTTTAAACTCTTTACAGAACACTCAATGATGATCACAACAATGTAGGGAAGTAAGAAATAGAATATTCAACATAAATCACACACATGAAATATACAGAGACAGATTTTTCCTGAGGAAACCCACAAAGGGAAAAACCTCTTCTTCTTGATATGATAAGTAGTCTTTATTTTCTATACATTATCATTCTTGGGAGCACCAACTCCCTTTGAGGCTACCACCTCCATTTTACAAGTAACAACTTGCTGAGAGCACCAACTCTCTGGTTTCTCTAGCACCCACTATAAGGAAGCACCAACTCCCTTTGTGTTCCAGCACCAACTGGATGGAAGCACCAACTTCCAAACACACAGGCACCAACTTGTACAAGCTGCAACTTGCTGAGAGAACCAACTCTCTGGTTTCTCTAGCACCCACTAGAACNCCAACTCCCTAAGTGTTCCAACACCAAGTGGATGGAAGCAACAACTTCCAATCACACAAGCATTGACCTATATAACAAAGAACAATAGGTCTCTCTTGCACCACCCTTCACCCTGGTTTTTCTGGCTACAACCAAATGGAAGCTACAACTCCCTGTGTTCAAGCACCCACTTGAAACTTTAAGGACACCAATCCTCCCTAGCACCTCCCAACCACCTTGAAATATCAATCTTTGCTTTCTTGAATTTATCACAGTGATACAACATTTATCTATGGCTTACCGATCTCATCATTGTTCTGCTACACTGCTCTGCTCTTCCTACATCAGTGTCTCTCTCCTTGCATATGTTGTTCTTTCTGTTATTCTCTCAGATATGCATTTATGTTCCTTGCTTCTTTTGCACTTTATGCGTTGTGTCTTCTTTCCATTCTATGCACCACGCCTCTTATGTATGCTTCAGCTCCTGCAAAGAGTATGTTTCTACCCGCATGTAACACTCTCAATAGCTTCTTCCATCTCTTCTATGTTTTACGTTTTTATACTCTTTGTGCACCTTCTTCATACTTCATGCGCAATACCTCTACATGCTCTTTACAATGTCACTTGCTCTTCCCTATAGGTTGTTCACTACAACTCTTCCTCACTCCTACATAGCTCGATAGTTGAATCCCTTCACTTCTCTGTTCTGCATACTTTTCTCACATCGAGTCATCTCCTTATCATCATGGCAACTCTTCATCTTCCCTGACAGTTAGCTCCATGCGTTCATCTTCACTGGGCAATATGTTGAGATTCTATGCCTTCTCTGGTAGTGTGACTCTTCGTCTACTCTGTCACAGTTGAACTTATCCTCTCTATTGTAGTAACATACTTCAACACTTTTCAATCTGTCAATTGTCTATTATGATGAGTATTCATTCCACTGGCAGTTATCTTGAGACTCTTCAGCTTCTCTGGCAATCACCCTCCAGCTCCTCGAGTTCTTTGGCTAATGCAATCACTTCGTTCTGGCAGTTACAACCAGTCAATTATGTCTTCTTTGACTTCTAAGCCCCTTCCTTCATGTGACCTCTGGCAGTGACCAAACGCCAACTCAAAAGGTGCTTCCCAAGCTCTATTTAGTCAGCACTAGCTCCTTTTTCACGATATGACCTTGGGATATGAACTTCATGTGACCACACGATTGCAGGCGCGTCCATAGGCGGTTTGAGGGAAACCCGCTTTTTGCCCCGCAATTCACTACGAGCCTACATGAGTCCTTTCTACAAAACCATGGTTTCAATTGTGGCCCTCTCATGAGAAATTAAGGCCCAAGCATGTTCTGGCCCCACAATGGAGCACGACCATCAATCTCACGATCTTGACGGTGCTCTTGAACGAACAGTTCAGATCTGTTCTCTCAATTCTACGGAGGAGGAACCTAGCAACGCTAGCTCCTTCCCTTCTCTTTTGTCGATGTGACTGCTGGTTGTGACCACAACCCTATTCAAAAAGGCATTTCATAATTTCGGTGATCTCCGTTGTAAATCCTAGAGATGTGCTAGCTCCTCCCTTAACCTTCATCAATGTGACCACCAGCTGTGACCAGAGGCCAAGCAAGAGGGGTGTGTCGCGATTTCGCATATCGTGAACTCCTGATATGAGTTTCCTCGAAACTCCCAACTTGCGAAACTCTGAAATGCTTCATATCAGATCAATGGTCGAGATCTCTCAGTGATCCGACAACCCAGATCATTTCGTGACTTCACATATCATGAGTTCCTGTTATGAGTTGCCTCGAAACTCTCAACTTGCAAAACTCCGAAATGCTTCATATCAGATCAAGGGTCGAGATCTCTCGGTGATCCATAGCCCAGATCATTTCATGAATTCACATATCGTGAGTTCCTGCTATGAGTTGCCTCGAAACTCCCAACTCACGAACCTTTGAAATGCTTCATATCAGATCAATGGTCGATATCTCTCGGTGATTCGACGACCCAAATCATTTTGTGACTTCGCATATCGTAAGTTTGAGGACGGCTCTTGGCCATTATCCTCTTCCCACTTATACTGGATCCAATGGTTGCTAGTCCTACACACTTCGATCCGGTGGCTGAGGTCTAATATCCTCCTCTACGCACTCCTCTTGTCTGGACTCCAATCTGGCGACCATTGGGTATTTAGGATTGTGATCCAATGGCCAATGTCACTCCTCCTCCCGAGCTTACACATACTCCCGACTTGGAATAATTTCTAAGTGTCAAAGGTTTTGCGACCTTTGATCCTTCTGCGAGACTTGATGTATGGGATCTCATCTATGCATCTCATAACGCTATCTCTCCTAAGATTTGGAAAAAATTTCCCTCGGACCTGGCGCACACTTGCACTCTGCACTATCTGCGTGCAACTCTGATTGATCTCTTCTGATATTCTCAAGATTTCTCACCTGTGTCTTTGATCCAGGTGGATATCGGTGGTCACCCACCTTTTCCAAATGGCTCAAAACAGTTTTCTGGCCATTTTGGCAATTTACTATTTTTAGCAGGTTTTAACTTCTGGGGCCATTTTGAGGGTCCAAATGAAGGTTTTTCGATATCGAGGTTCTCAATGATAGCCAAAGGAATGATTGAGCCCCAAAAATGAATCTCCTCGACAATACCTTTCCAACGAGCTATCACATGCCTAAAACGGAGATC
>SNQJ01S0059048.1:0-15243 GCA_010110895.2 Picea sitchensis
TGATGTTGATGAATGATTATGATGATGATGATGATTTACCCCTATACATTTAAATTATGTGTAATGCATGCAACACTACTTATGTACACTTTCACCTTATGATGATGTTATTCAAGGTGCATCACTTCCTTTATCCGATTAAGTTACACACATGTTCAATGTCATATTCCTCAAATGGGCCTAAATGAAACCTAATTTAGATGTCTTGTTGGATTCTTTAAGTCACATATAATACGTTGAGTCCTTTCTCATTGATTATTTAAAGTCTTGAAATCCCTAAAAGTTTATTAATTCAAAATATTAAATCCATCATACTGGCACAGACCCCCCTTCCCTCCTTGGGACTACGTGACCTCCCGGTCTTGGATATTCAAACTCCTAAGTCGAATTGACTCTTTGGGCCTTCAAAAGACCCCGAATGCTCAACACACAAGTCCCTTTTGTGTTACCCGCAGGGTCGAACTACCCGTGCCTTCACTCTTCTGCGCTCCTGGCAACACTCAAATCTGCAAGTACTAACTCCATGCTAGACCTTCCTCTTAGGTGACCACGGGCTATGACTGTGGGCCAACCCTTCGTGAATTCAGGATTCAAAAGTATCACGAACTCTACCTTCTACTACTCCCGAAGGGCTTTTCTTCGAATTTCAGGATTTCCCAATCCGCTGCCATGTGTCCTCTACACAACCAACGGTTTTGATTACTTCACGACTCCACAAGTTCACGACTCTTCCCTTACAACACTTCCAAACGCCCTGAACCATGAAGTGTCGAAACACTTTACGGCCAACCTCCGTGTAGTTCTCCCAGATCTGACGACCTGGAATTCTTCACCTCCCTCCAGAACGGATCTCATTCATGGGTTTTGTGAAACCTTAAGGATTCTCCTCCTCGAATATTTATCGCTACTCTCCCTCCTGAGATTGTCTTCCTCGACCTTCTTCGTCCCTCATAACACTTCCTTCGACACTCAGTCCAAATATCGACCTGTGCACGCCTTGCAATAGGTTCTTCCCCACAACTCAACTCCTCTTTCTGAAAGATTCCGCACTCTTTGTCACTGTTCTCCAACCACTTCTGTGCGACTATTCTCCAATCGCTTCTCTGCGACTAAATTCATGCTACTCCTCTTGAGCTTTTGGGTCGAAACAGACTCTATCAACGCACTCCTTGCACTCTCTCGTAGAAGAGAAACAATTGAAACTTATTTAAAATCTCACAGATTCATACATCTAGCCATGTAAATGCATGCATAGATACAAGAACAAGAAATAACAGAGAATTGAAAATAATGAAGAAAGTCTACCATTCACTCATTCAGATAGATGCATCAACACCACACATTTGGGACAATACTCCTCTATTATATTCATTAAAGAAAAATACAATCCTTCACATCTGTACTGCAATCCTTCACATTAAAGAAAAATACATTCCCTCATCGATCTTATGCAATGGCTCAACCTCCGATCATTAAAGATGCTCTTAAATCAAAATATTTTTCAGATATTTCATTAACACACCAACTTTGGAATTCAAAATATTTCAAAATATGCGCTAGTGTGCCCAGCTCTCCTTCGCTTGTGCTTTATTGGCTATGCTCCTACATCATACTCCTCTAGCTAAAAAAAGTCATGGACTCCTGTCCATGAGCTCATGCACCAACCTTCCATGCTTATGGATATCCGCTTCGTTTACCCAACTGAAATCTTCTACCAGTCATCCTTTCCACTTTACCAAATATTCAATACACTTTTTCCTTCTGGTCTTCTTACCAATTCGTTGATCTATGATCTGCTCCATCTGCGGATTCTACACTACAAGCATTTGTTTCTCCCACTGGATCTTCTTTTGATCTTCAAACCCTCTGGCTCCATATCCCCTGTACGGATACAGGTCTGCAATGTTGAATATGGGTGATATTCCCACATCCTATGGAAATTCTATATCATAAGCATTCTCCCCAAATATTCTCAGGATTTTACATGGTCCTATCCTTTTCAACTTCATCTTATTATATGTTCCCCTTGGGAACCTCTCCTTCTTAATATGTGCTAGAACTTGGTCTCCAACTTCAAATTCAAGCTTCCTCTTGTGTTTATCATCTCTACGCTTATATTCATTGTTGTTCTTCTTCAACTTCTCCTTGATCTGATTATGAGGTTCCTGCATTTCTGCAGCAAAGTCTTTGGCTCCAGCGCTCCTAAATTTGCTCTGCTTCAGATCTCTCAACTCCGACACTCCTCTCAGATTCATTCCATACACTATCTGAAATGGACTTTTCCCATTGCTTCTATTCACTGACTCATTGTAAGCAAACTCTACTTGTGCTAGAATTTGATCCCACTGACTATGGTTTTCAGTGACCAAACTCCTTAGCAAATCTCCTAGACTTCTATTCACCACCTCAGTCTAACCATATGTTTGTGGGTGATGTGCAGAACTAAAAGATATCTCTTTCCCCAGCTTCTTCCATAATGTTCTCCAAAAATGACCAACAAATTTGGTGTCCTTGTCTGAAACTATACTCTTGGGCAATCCATGGAGTCTCACAATATCCTTGAAAAACAAATTGACAGCATGCGTTGCATCACTGGTATTCTGGCATGGGATAAATTGTGCCATCTTCAAAAATCTGTCAACTACCACAAATATGGAATCACTTCCTCTTTGTGTTGTCGGCAACCCCAACACAAAATCCATGCTTATTGCTTCCCAAGGCCTCTCTGGAATAGGCAATGGTTGATACAACCCAGTGTTTTTCTTATTCCCCTTGGCATATTGACAAATATTACACTTGTTCACAAACCTCTTCACCTCTCCTCTCATACTTGGCCAATAATACGAACTGTTCAACTGAGAAAACATTTTGTCATGGACGAAATGTCAGGCTAGACCTATACTATGCTTTTCCTTCAGCAAATTTTCCCTCATTGAACACTTTGGTATGCACAACTGGCATCCCTTGAACATCAACCCATCCTAAATCAGATATTTGGCCCACTGGATTCTATCTCTGAGTAAAGTATTTTCACAGGCTTCATATGCCTCCTTGAAATCTGGATCATTATGATACATTTCCTTAAGGTGTTCAAACCCCAAGTTCGTGACTTGAAATTCCCGCAGAATCAAAATTCTTCTGCTCAATGCATCAACAACCTTGTTATCATTTCCAGAAATACATTTAATGAAAAAAGTGAAATTTTGCATAAACTCTATCAACTTAGCGTGTCTCTGGTTTAACTTCTCTTATCTAGTTATGAATTGCAAAGCTTGATTATCTCTATACAAAACAAACTCCTTTGGTACGAGATAGTGCCTTCATTTCTTCAAGGCTTGAATTATGGAATATAACTCTTTGTCATATATGGAGTAATTCTTTTTAGCATCATTCAGCTTCTCGTTGAAATAGGCAACAGGTCTATTATCTTGGCTCAAGAACGTTCCAATTGCAAATCCACTCACATCACATCTCACCTGAAATGTCTTTCTGAAATCCGGTAAAACCAGAATCGGTTGTTCCATTATCTTATCCTTCAATATTTTGAAGCTCTTCTCAGCCTCTTCTATCCATTTGAAAGACTTGTGTCTTTTCTTCACTATATCCATCATTTGAGCACTAATCGCACTAAAATTTCTGATGAACTTTCGATAGAAACTTGCTAATCCATGGAAGCTTCTTACCTCGAAGATGTTCCTCGGTGAAAACCATTCTCTGATTGCTTTCACCTTTTTGGGATCCATCTTCAATTCATTTGAAGAAATCACAAAACCCAAATATATGAGTTATGTCTTCATGAAAGAGGAATTTTTCAAATTAATCAACAACTTCTCTTGCTGCAACCTCCTCATCACCAACGTCAAGTGCCTCAAGTGTTCCTCTTTATTCTTGTTAAAGATCAGTATATCATACAGATATACAATCATGAAATTGCCAATGAAATATTTCAACACTTCATTCATCATCCTCATAAAATTACTTGGGGAATTTGTTAAGCCAAACAAAAAAACAAGCCATTCATACAACCCCTCGTTTGTCTTGAATGTTGTTTTCCACTCATCACCTTCTCTCATTCTCATCTGGTGATATCCAATTTTCAAATCTGTCTTTGAAAAATAGTTCGCTCCACTCAAACAATCCATCAAATCATCCATCCTTGGCAATGGAAATATGTATTTGATGTTGATCTTGTTTATGGCTCTTGAGTTTGTACACATTCTCCATCCTCCATCCTTCTTTGAACTCAATACAGTTGGTACTACACATGGACTCAAGCTTTCTCTAACCAACCCTTTGTCTAACAGATCCTGAACCTGTTTTTTCACCTCCTCATTCTCTTGAGGTGTCAATCTGTACGCGTCTTTGCTCGACAGGTTTTCTCCTGGTATAAAATCAATGTGATGGATGATACTTCTGATAGGTGGCAATGAGCTTGGTAACTCATCCACTACTATGTCAGCAAAATTTTCTAACATTTCCTGAATTTCCTCAGGAAGATATTCCATAGAAGTGCTCATAAGGATAACCCTCAGCTTCCTCACTACAACAAACAACATCTCTTGTTCCTTCTTTACTTCATTCAGGAGTTCATTCCCACTCATGAGAAGTATGCTCGTGTTGGCTTCATCCTTCACTTTATTCTCCTCAATTGGCAGTAACATGTGTGTCCTACCATTCTTCTCTAAGGTGTAAGTATTTCTTATCCCATCGTGAATGGAATTCTTGTCATATTTCCATGGTATTCCCAACAAAACATGACATACATCCATGGAAATCACATCACATAGAATTTCGTCTCTATATCCTCCTATCTTAAATTCAACCAGGCATTGTTTAGTGATTGTTACCTGATGACCTTTATGTAACCATGAGACTTTATATGGCGTTGGATGTACAGTCGTCTCCAACTCTAACTTTTCCACCATATTTGTGGATACTAAGTTATCAATGCTCCCACTGTCAATTATCATCTTCCATACTTTATCCTTAGTCTTTCAAGTTGTCCTGAACAAACTATTCCTCTGCGCTGGCCTTTCAACTTTTGTCTCTGACTTCAAGAGAACTTCTTTCATCATCAAAGATATTTCATCCTTTGCACCTTCTGCCTCAACATCTCGCTTCTGCACTTCTGAAATGTGAGCTTCACCTCCTTCTTTCTCTCTCTCGGTACAATCCCAAGACATGTTCCCTGTTTTTCCACAGGCATAACATCTTACTTCTCCTCCTCTACATCTTCCTCTTCCTTTGGGAAAAGAGTTTCTGCCACCACTCTGCCTTCCTTGGGAAATCCATCCTCTCTTAGAGTGATTATGTGGTTTCTCTGTCTCACCTTTGGGATTTTGTACCTTGTCATGGGTAACTCCTTTGCCTTTGTTTAAGCTTCTGCCTCTATTTTGTTGACTCTTCTTCCTAGCCAAATTCTCCTCTACTTTTAGCGCAATCTGATACGCATCATCTACTGTTCTAATTGTCGCCATGTTGATTTCGTCCTGGATATCATATCTAAGACCGTTGATGTACCTGACAACTTTCTCTTCATATCTCAATCTCTGTCCAACCTTGATGTTCAATCTGTAGAACTCCTATGTGTACTCCTTCACAGTCATTCCCTTCTATCTCAGGTTCTGCATCCTCTTGAAAAGATTTATATGGTGATCTTTGGGTATGAATTTTGCCTTTAGTTTGGCTACCATTCTATCCCAGCTCTTAATATTTTGTTTTCCTTTGCTTCTTTTGTCGGCCTGCAGTTCATCCCACCATAGTGTTGCATGTCCTTTCAACCTAGTGATGACATGTCTTACCATTTTTTCCTCTTCGACATCTTCATAGTCGAAATACTTGTCCATTGATCGTATCCAATCAAGCAATTCTTCCGTGTCTAAATTACCTTTATACATTGGAACGTCGATCTTCACTCTGGCTCCCAACTTGACAACCGCTTTCAGCAAGAATTATTTCGTAGCATCCTCGACTACAACTTCGTCAACCTCTACTGCTTCATTTTCTGCATCGTTGATGTCTCCAACATCAGGTGCTCTCCTTTGTGCTATTTCCATGGCATCTATCCTTGAATGTAGTTCTCTCATATCCTTTTCCATAGCTCTATTTTCTACGGGCTGCTCAACACATATTCTAGGTGGCATTGTGTTGATGTATCTAATACATCTCGTCGATATCATCCTAATTCTCCTACAGAAATCAATTTTGCATCCGCTCTGATACCACTTTGGAGTAGAACCCCCTTCCCTCCTTGGGACTACGCGACCTCCTGGTCTTGGATCTTCAAACTCCTGAGTTGAATTGACTCTTCGAGCCTTCAACACACCCCGAATGCTCAACACACAGGTCCCTTTTGTGTTACCCGCAAGGTCAAACTACCAGTGCTTTCTCTCTTCGGGGCTCCTGGAAACACTCAAATCCACGAGTACTAACTCCATGCTAAAAATTCCTCTCAGGTGACCACGGGCTATGACCATGGGCCAACCCTTCATGAATTCAGGCTTCGAAAGTATCACGAGCTCTACCTTCTACTCTTCCCGAAGCGCTCTTCTCCAAATTTTCGTATTTCCCAATCCGCTGCCATGTGTCCTCTACATAGCCAATAGTTGTGATTACTTCGTGACTCCACAAGTTTGCGACTCTGCCCTTACAACACCTCCAAAATTCCTGAACCACGAAGTGTCGAAACACTTTACGGCCAACCTCTGCGTAGTTCTCCCAGATCTGATGGCCTGGAATTCTTCACCTCCCTCCAGAACAGATCTAGTTCATGGGTTTTGTGAAACCTTAAGGATTCTCCTGCTTGAATATTTCTCGCTGCTCTCCCTCCTGAGCTTGTCTTCCTCAACCTTCTTCGACACTTAGTCGAAATCTTGACCTGTGCATGCCTTGCAACAGGTTCTTCCCCCACAACTCAACTCCTCTTTGTGAAAGATTTCGCACTCTTTGTGACTGTTCTCCAACCACTTCTTTGCAACTAAATTCATGCTACTTCTCTTGATATTTCGGGTCAAAACAGACTATGTCAACGCACTCCTTGCAGAAACTATGCACTCCTTGCACTCGCTCATAGAAGAGAAACAATTGAAACTTATTTAAAATCTCATGGATTCATACATATAGCCATGTAAATGCGTGCATAGATACAAGAACAAGAAATAACAGAGAATTGAGAATAAAGAAGAAATTCTACCATTCACTCATTCAGATAGACGCATCAACACCATGCATTTGGGACAATACTTATCTGTTATATTCATTCAACTCAAAATTACATACATTCATACACTGCTTCTTTGTATCTCTCAGCTCTTTGCGACAATGGAAACCTATACAATAGGTTCAACATCCCATTAACAACAAAAACAACAACTATCAGCTATCAACAACCTCTTCTGGGCCACAATACAAAGTTTTTATACAAAAGGGTTGGTTCTTTCCCTCCAACTACTCTATGCTATCCTATTGAAATAAAAGATTTCAACTACTTAACATTTATTACAATAAATATTTGAGTCAGACAGATAAGAGAGAAAGCTCCAGATCTGTACTGTAATCCTTCACATTAAAGAAAAATACATTTCCTCATCGATCTTATGCGATGGCTCAGCCTTCGATCATTAAAAATGCTCATAAATTAAAATCTTTTCCAAATATTTCATTAACACGCCAACTTTGGAATTCAAAATATTTCAAAATACGCACTAGTGCACCCAGCTATCCTTTGCTTGTGCTCTGTTGCCGATGCTCCTGCATCACATACAAACATGCTTAGTCATTAGTGTAGTTGGGTAATCCTTCTTATGTATTAATAATATTTTGATGGTATACTTAAGAGATCAAACCACATGAATCCCCAACTTATCCCACATAATTAATTTGGCGAAACAACGATCCCAAATCATTCAAATTGGAAATCATTCTATATTTCTACATGAAATATTCTCCCATAACCAACTCTAGAGTGGGAACTATCCTAAAATTAGGCTACTTGGTGGTGTTTAAGTAATCTAATTTCATACATGTGTATTCCACACTAAAATACAACCCTATTGGTTTTGTTTCTACGTAGTGGATCAACATGTATAGGGAGTTACATTTGGCGTTACCTATTTTTAAATGTGTTTTTTAAAACATTTTAACTAATTTCCTTTCAACATGCTTCTCCTCTTCTATTTTATACAGATGATGCATTTGATCACATGCACATTGTACAAGGACCCACCATTCAACTTACCTACTTTAATTTACTACACCAAATTAGTGATATTTGGATTCACTATAAGTAGGTAGAACGAGAGGTCCCAAGTATGAATGATATCCTTCTAACTCTTGTATACCATCTTAGATTATCCCTCGCCATTTTTGGTGATATTAGGATTTTAGGAATGTGAGTTGTTCTCATAGTCTCCCTTAGATATGGTGAAACCATTGAGAAAGCAAGAAACAACTAATGATCAACATCTTTGTGAACATGAATAATGAAATACCCAAGCATGAGCTTCAATTCGACAATGTAATATTTGTTAAAACTAATTATCTACTTCCTTATGTTGTTAATACATAAAATAACATAATAAGATGGTGTATGGGGATTGTAATGTTTGATTTACAATTTCAGCAATTTCAAGTCCTCAAGTGAAGTATGCATATTTGAGCATTGTTTGTCTTGCAAAGAGGATGGAAGAAACAAGTAAATAATGATGGGAAAAACTAATACTTTAGTATAAATCTCCCAAGCTTGTATATTTTCCACACACAAGCTTATGGATGGAAATTTTATTGTAAAAACATAAACTCAAACTTGAAGAAACCCTCTTGAAGGATACAAGATTGGAAGCTCTTTTTCTCTTCACTATGGGAATGGAAACTAATATGGAAAGAAATGGCATATAACTTATAATCTTGGAGTTAGTTTCTCACATATCTCTCAATCCTTCAAAAAATCGGTGGGTTTACTCACATATCTCTCAATCACTTGGTTTGAATGCTTGGAAGATCGTTGCATTGGTTAAGAATATGTACAAGGATACCAAGTGAGTGATGTGATTCTAGAAATTTATCAAAGCAGGTAAAATCTTGCACTTAGGGGATCTACTAGAATTCATAACCAATGCCCTGCTCTATATAGGCATATCATTGGCTTGGGAGGCTAGAAAACCTTCCAAGTGAGAATGTTTTTCAAACATGTGAAAAGCTTGTCTCCAGGATCGAGAAAATATACCAGAATGATCAAGAAAATGTAGCCTACATCCCATGGTTATCAAAAAATAATTGTGAAGATGATACATTAAAAAAATCATGGCCAAGCATTAAATTCCTAGCTCATTTGGCTCTTCATTGATCATTATTAATGTCTTGGACTCCAACAATTTCACGATGATACACAATTTTCCGATGAGCCAGTGCTTTGCAAAATCAACCCCTTTGTGCAAAAATTGCATTGTTCCTTACTTAGGAAAACCCTAGTTCTTGATATCATTGAATAAAACAATTTTTGGGAAATGGAATCACAAGAGAGGGATTCTCTTAGTTGTAACCCGGTGTTAGAATTTCAACACAATCAACAGTTCATTTATCCGAGTCACAATTAGAGTTTTATGGCGAGTTGCAACTTGCTTCCTGATGTTAGATTAGAAAAAAATGCAATAACATACACCAAGAATATAACGAGTCTAATCTCCTATGTGAAGCATTAGATAAATTAGTAAATTAGAATGTAACAAATAAAAGATACAAGAGAGGTGATGGGTAAACTATATACCTTAATTTCCCTCAATTAAATTATCGACTGGGGTAAGTAAACTTTGAGTTGTAACACAGTATGTGTCAAGATAGAAAGGAAACTAACTGCTTATGAGGTTTCGAAAGTGAATTAACTAGGCAAGAGAATGGTTTACCCTAAGGATCAAAACTATATTTTCAATCTACAATTCTATCTTAAAACATTATTTAAAGGGCTATAAACAAGTTGAGATCTATTTGGACAGTAAACTTCATTTTAAATGTTCAGAGCAGTGTATGTCTATGAACAGTGAACTCATTACTGTAAGTAAGAAGTCCTTGAACATAAGTAAGCTATCTTTCCTTAAAAGAAATCCTTTGAAGTGAACTCTATTCTTAAAACATCTTTTCAAGATTAAATCAAGAACTCACAGTTACTTCTATTCTACAGAAAATAAACCACATCATTACACTAATATTATTGACTGAAAGTAAACAACATCATCTAATTCACACTACCCCATTGAAGAAGGAAAACAACATCATATATATGTGTCTACAATGGAAAATTATATCATGATGACATCTAAATATATTGGTTGTGTCTACGATGGTGAATTATATCATGATGGCATCTTAGCACTACTGATAATTCAAACAGAATCAATTCAATGTTAATTTCTACAGAGACATGCAGAGTATAAACAAGACAGTCTACTGGAATCTTTTCCATTAAGGAAATATGAGATACATGTGTATGTGATTGATCAAACCTATGAACAACTCTTAAAATCTGAAATTGAACTATTGTACTTGAACAATAAATGCTTCAATGAAATTATGCTACTGTACTTTTAAACAAGGAGAATAATAATTATACAACCCTGCAGAGGTTAGTTTAATCTATTTTAATTACATATAAGATTCATGTTTACACCATAGTATAAGTAATTAAAGTGAATAAATATAGTGATATATACAATTAGAAAAGAGTGATTAACATAGTTGAGATGTACAAAGGAATTAACAGGAAAGAGGGATTAGAACAATTATAAGGAAATAAGATATACAAAGGAATTAATAGGAAATAAGTAGGAAATTAGAACAATTCCTACAAAAGAGAGGTTAGAAATATGAACATACAAGAAAATAAGACACACATACTACTGGTAGCCCCCCCGAGAAGTTGTGGTACTCCAACTCACTATTTGATCACAAACTCAACTTAATTCATAAACTTGCATTGAAATGAAGAACATAGCTAAAATTTACACAAAATTCTTAAATTGTTTTTCTTGGTCAGTCCCATCATGCTAACGAGCTGAAGTATATATAGAGTTTGAGAGGTCAACCACTGAAAGGGTCGACTCTCTCTCAAAACGAGAAAAACGTTTAGCTATGCTATTAATACACTATGAGTTCTTAAAATCGTATCTCGAATGTAGGAGCTAGTTTCAACTGTCTAAATTGAAATACAGTGGGATCCATAGTAGGAGGACGATAATGGGTAAGAAACCCATGTTCTAGTTTTTCCCGAAAATACCCATAGGTATGATAACGACAAAATATGATGTGCTCTGAGTTCTGTAATGAGGACCGGATGAAGGTCAGAATGAAGGTCTGGATGAAGGTCTAAATCGCTCCTTTTTCTTGATTCGCATCCTATATCAATCTGATGATAATAATCTGATAATAAGCTCAAAATATATAATCATTATGTTCAAAAAGAGACTTATAGAAGGAACAAATTAGGCAAAACATGGAGTCAACATTTCTCCCACGCCTGAGGTTTTGCAGGTCTCTCTGCAAAGAAAAATGGATTGCCAAAACATAACTATACTCCTGAGTAGTGACATAATATTGAGATAGGATATGGATTAAGCTTTAGGGTCTTCTTCCTCATGTACTGGAGACTTATTCTTAGGCCTCCTCTGATGCTTCAACTTCATTCTTAAATTTTGATTAGTAGTAGTCATATCATCAACCAAACGTTGTAGAGAATTCACCTTGGCTTGTAGGAAATCATTATCATGGTGTAAATGACGATCCAGTGTTTCATACTCTCTGAGACGTTGGGTCAACTGAGCATTTTCTTGTTGCAAATTTTCAAAAGTTGGGGACTAATCATACTTTTCAATAAGAGAAGGCTTAGGATTATCAGTGGATGTGGAAGGCATGTCACATTTTGTAGAAGGTTTATGAATTTGAGGAGAAGGTGTGATAGTGGCATTTTGTGGAAGACTAAGAATGGCATATTTAGATTTAGTTTCTTTGGCAGTCTTAGAACCTCACGTAGAGTCTTTTTTAAGCTTCTTATGAGGACACTCATGATCAAAGGATAATTAAATAGGGTCTGAGGTAATTGGAGGATTTTTATTGAACTTTCCAAGCATACTTCGAGTGCTCCTACAAGATGGTTGTCCTTTGAACATGTTAGCACCTCGCCTCTTTGTAGGAATTGGAGGAAAATCATGGTGAAAAGAGTCATGCAGATTCTTCTGTTTAGAGTCAATAGGAGTTGTAGATAAATGAGGATCAATAATAGGCTTCTTGGCTTTCTTAGCAGATGAGGGAATGTGATTAATTGGAGGGTTTGGAGTCTTAGGAGAATGAGGGTTAGATGGATTATCAGTCCCAAAATCAATTGACTTCTTGGTTGTTTTAACTATCAAATGGGGGTTCAAAAATTGGTAAAGGAAATCATCCCAGGTTCTATCTTGTTTTCTTAATTATGAGATAACCAGTAGTTTAATAAGGCTATGATGAAATAGGCTATGGTGAGGGTTGTTCACATTCTTGTGAACCTGGGAGGATATTTGCTCAGGACTCTTTGAAAATAAAAATGGAAAATTCAAAGGTTTATCAAACTGAAAGTGAGCCAAGAGGAGAAAATGGCAGGATTTGAAGGTGGAATACTTACCCTCACAAGTGATTAATCTAGTGATGATGACCATAGGGTTAAGAAATTCATATTTAATCCATCCCTTTGAATAACCTTTGGCCCTGAAAACATTTTTATATTCTGGTTTAAAAACCCGATTATAACTCTGTTGTGGAAGTTGGTGATGCTTGAACCATCTGTCTCCAAATCGTGGGAGTTTGGTGGAAACAACAATAGACTGGAAAAACTAGTGACCCAATGCAAGAAATACTTCCATCAAACCCGAGTGAAAACTGGAGGAAGACATCATTGTCGTGCCCCCGCAGACTGGCAAGGAATTGCCCTTATCCCACCCGAAGAAATATCTCTCTACAAGTTGCGAACTCAGGGATAGCTAACAATTTGGGATATGAGGAGAGTTTGTGGAGGTTCAGCATCATGGCAAGGCAAACTAGAGAAAATGAAGAGTAAAAACAGAGGGGATGTAGAGTATTTTGTTTCCCTAAATCGGAAATGTGAGCAAGTGTTTTGAAATCGTGGGTTGCTTGGGATTAATGAGAGAAAAAGAACACCATCATTAATGATTATGCATGATGACTTTAAAATCATTATGGTGATGCTTGAAATGATTTGATCAATGTCCAAGTCAAAGACTTGGACATTATGATAAAAAAAAAATCATGCATAAGTAATTTGTATGTGTTAGATTATATTTAAAACATATGATCCCAATGTATATGTTAAACCATGTTGGATGAAAATTTATATGTTAAACTATGTTGGATCTAGTCGACATTTACCTGAAGTGTTGTAAACCGCCCTTATAGGTTACAATATTTTTTATAGTACCTCATCCAACACTCCATCTGGTTTGAAAATGACATAGCAGTCAACAATAAGCTTGTAATTTCCAAATTCATTGGATTGTAAGGCTCCTGTCTGCCAAGGTGGATGAGAGGATGGAATGAAGTATTCATCCTAGTTGCCTTTGTCATGTAACTGCAACAAAGAATAAAATACCTTAATCAATCCTCCTTTTTATCAGAAACTGAAACTATGATGGAATAAACAAGCTCGTCATCATAAGATTATTCTAATAATATATAGTTAATTATCTAATGTGCAAGTATTAAAAATCGATGACATGACATCCTGTAATATTGTGTAGAAAGTAGTTTCATAATGTGTCTCTTTATGACATAAATTATATGGCCTTTTCACATAGACTTTCTAAATGAATGAACAACGTTTATCCCTTCCCCTACATATAAGCATTGTAACACTTCTCAATCAAACATATAGGAAACCAATCAATCCTTCCAATATCCTAAGATTTTTGGCTTCCGAGTGTATAGGTAAATTTCACATGCTAGCCTATCAAAATGGTTAAGAGAAAGGCCCCATCTGTAAGACAAAACATCTTACATATAGTTAGGAAGAATTAGACAAGAGGGACTTAAGATCATCTTCAGGTTAGCCACCAATGGCAAGTGAATGGAGTTCATTTACTTTTACTTAACCATGCATACCCCCTTTCAGTCATACCCACAAGTAGTTCCATACATCAAGACAAGTTTTAAAATCAAAGACTTATTATTTATTATTTTTAAGTCATCATATGTAACACTCTGTTTCCCCTAGTCTTTAAATATAACTTTATTCACCAGGAACTATGGAAAACTCAAATTGTGAATGTTTAATTTGGTGGACCTTTGTATAAAGGTCCATGAATGTAAATCATGTTATTTTGTTGGATAATGGAAACGTGTTGCATGACCGTTGAGAGAGGGGACGTGATAAGAAAAAGAGGCCACGATTGCTAATGAAAAAGGTGGTGGAGGGAACTCGGAATAGTTGCGATAACCTCCATCGAACCAGTATCATACTGAAGTTAATGTTGCTTAAGATCAGGACAACCCTTTGCCCAAAATTGAATTCTCGTCAGGCTGGTAGGTGGGAAGGTCCTCCTCAAGAGTAATGAGGGATAGGGAAGACTACCCATTGCATGGCTTTCAGACCTGAACACGGATGGGGGGATTCGAGCCACACTCAACCTTGTCGAGGGAGGCAAGAAGGGAAGCGTGGAGGACAGAGAAAAAAATTTGATAGAGAATGCAAAGACGAGAGTGAAAACTCTCGGGTCCAAGGGATAATTGAAAGGGAAAAGTGAGTTTTGATCCCAAGAAATGGAGATTGAGTTAGGAGAAGGAGAGTAACCTCCGCCCTCGTCTATTCTTACATGGTATAAGGAGAGTATCCTTCGCCCTAAATTTCGTTGAGCTGGAAGTAAGAGATTGAATATCAAAGCATCGTGGCCTAGGCTTGGGGGTGGCTAGTGATAAATCCATTGGGAGTGACTGAGCCTATGGTTGGGTGGAAACAAGCACCCCTCTCAGCAGTCGGGTCACGCCTAGTGTTTTTTATAAGTGTTTTATGTCTTGGATTTTGAATGGAATATCATGGATGCATGCTCATGTTTATATGCTCATAAATGGTTTCTATATAGAAGTGATTGCCCTTGTGTTTTGATTGGAAATAATGGATGCATGCTTATACTTATATGTCCATAATCGGCTTATGTATAGAATGAATAAGTCCAGAATACGAGTCCCTTCCCTTGAGAATTGTCCCATCTACTT
>SNQJ01S0059048.1:27648-53993 GCA_010110895.2 Picea sitchensis
TGAACATCACTATGGTGAAAATAAAGAATGGGTCCCAACAACGAGGCCATGTTAGGTACCCAAATACAAAAGATACACTGAAATAAAGTGAGGAAAGAGGGAAAAATGCATGGGAAAACCCCCCCTCAAGGTACAGTGTATGTAAAAAGAAGAACTACAGTTGCTAGGAAACTGTGTCCTTCACTCCAAGATGACTTCACAGAGAATGAAACTTCTTCTAAGTGAAGGTCTTGGTGAAGATGTATGTCGTATGTTCTGCTGAAGGACATAATTGTAAGTCGATGATCCCCTCATGTACTAAGTCCCGGATGTAGTGCATGTAGATCTCGATGTGCTTCATTCGCTGCCTCTGAACTAGATCTCTGCAGAACTTCAGAGTACTCTGGTTGTCACACCAGATGATGATCGGTCGATGAAATTGAATGCCCAACTCAGTGAGAAAATGTTGTAGCCACATAGCCTGAATGGTTATGTTAACTACCCCTCTGTACTCTACCTCAGCTAAAGATAGAGCAATGGCAGCTTGTTTCTTTCTCGACCAACAGATAGGTCTGAAACCAAGACTGAGTGAGTAACCAGATGTGGACTTGCGATCAATGCTATCACCAGCCCAGTCAGAATCATTAAACCCGATGAGATCTAATGTAGAGTCTACTGCATAATGAATCCCAAAGGTGATGGTGCCCTGAACGTATCGAAAGATACACTTTACATCTTTCCAATGTAGATCATGCAGCTCCTGCATGAACCCAAAAATTGCGCCAACTTCATATGAGAGGTATGGTTTGGAGTGTGTGAGATACAACAAGCTCCTCACTAGTTGTCTGTACGGTGTGCTATCAACCAGTGGAGTCTCCCCGCCATCCTCAAGTTTGACTCCTGATAGGAAAGGAGTCGGAGCAGAATTGCAGTCTGTCATGTGAAATCTCATGCATACTTGGCCTAAGACAGTTTGATGCTTGATGCATCCTGACTGATCTTGAGTTCAAGGAAGAAGTGTAGTGGACCCATGTCCATCATCAAAAACCTGTCATGTAGAATCCTCTTGACTGCAACAATCGCTAAAGTCGAGCACCCAGTGATCAACAAATCATCGACATAAAGAACTAAAAGTAGAAGTGAATCAGTTGTCCTGAGCATGTAGACATTCGGGTATGATTTAAAACCTACAAATTTTTGTGACAACGGGTAGGAGTCCATCTTGGCATACCATGCCATCGGAGCCTACTTGAGTCCATAAAGTGACTTCTTTAGTCGACAAACCAAAGATGAGTTTTGCATAAATCTCTGGGGCTGCCCCATGTAGATCTCCTCAGAGAGATCACCATGAAGAAATGCATTCTTCACATCCATCTGATGGACTTCCCATCCATTGGTTGTCGCAATGGAAAGTGCCAATCATATGGAATCCATCTTCGCTATTAGAGAGAAGGTCTCATCATAGTCAATACCATGATCCTGCTGAAATCCTTTGGTGACAAGCCTGGCTTTGTATCTACTGATCTGTCCATCTGCTACACTCTTGGTCTTGTAAACCCATCTGCATCTGACAAGTTTCCTCCCATAAGGAAGGTGAACCAGATCCCAAGTCTGGTTATCAAGGAGGGAGTTGTACTACTCCTGCATGGCAGATTCCCAAAAGGGATTTCCAACAGCTTCACCATAAGATCGTGGATCTGAAGACTGAACCAAGAAAATATGCCTAGAAGGCAATAGTTCAGTGGCAGTGAGTGAAACATGAGGCTCCTCGAAATCATATTGAGTCCTCCTAGTATCGACTGGATCACCAACGAGATCCCCTGCATCATGAAGAGTAGTCTGTGCCCACTTGGGCCTCTGCTATGGCTCTGCAACTGCATCTGGATGCTCTGAATCTGCATCTGAATATGAATCATAAATTTTGTCTGAATAAGAGTCAACATGTGCATGCTCATGATATTGAACAAGTGGAAGAGTGAAGGTGTCTGCATGTAGTTGTTGAGGTGAACGCACGACACTTTCCTTGAATTGGACATTGCGCTCAATGATGAGCCATTTCGAGGAAAGATCAATAAGTCGATATCCCTTCACACTGTCGGGGTATCCAACAAAAATGCATTCAGTGCTCTGTGGATCAAGTGCCTTCCTCTTTTCAGAGGGAATACGGGCCCAAGCACGTGAATCGAAAATGTAAAAGTGGGTCACTTCCAGTTTGAGGCCACTCCAAGCCTCGTAGGGGGTCTTATCCTTGACAGATCTATGGGGAGATCTTTTTTGGATGTATGTTGCATATTTAAGTGCTTCAGCCCATAGTCTCTGCGATAGTGACTTTGCATGCAGCATGCAAGATGCCATCTCCTTTAGAGATCGGTTTTTTCGCTCAGCAACTCCATTTTGATGTGGAGTATAGGAAATTGTGTGCTGCAACTAAATCCCTGCCTCATGGAAAAGATTATGGATTTCATGATTTACATACTCTCCCCCATTATTAGTTCAGAGGACTTTGATCTTCTTTCTGGACTGTGTCTCAACCAAGGCTTTGAAATCTTTGAGAAATCATCAACAAAAATGAGAACAAACCTCGCTTTGTTGATGGATGGATGCGGAAAAGGACCGATAAGGTCACTGTGGATCAGATCTAAAGGTGTGGAAGATCGCTGAGACTTTCCTTTGTCGAATTTCTCTTGAGGGTGTTTTCCAAGAACACATCCCTCAAACACTCCCTTGGAGAAATGGATGTCTGGTAGACCATCAACCAATCTGTGCTTGCTAATCTGTTTCATGTATCTGAAATTCAAATGTCCAAACCTTTAGTGTCATATCCTACTACTTTCATCAGCATGAGTAAGCAGTAAAGCAGAATCAGGTTCAATGAATTTAAAAAATGTATACAATCTAGAGTGATGATTTACCTCACCAGTAGTAACCCTGGAGTTGGTTTGCATGTCATAGATGTCCACAAAATTTGGTGTGAATATGAATTTCTTTCCGGTGCCAGAATTCGTCATCTGATACATGGAGAGAAGGTTGAAATAAAGTTTGGGAATGTGCAACACATTCTCGAAGCTTCCGTTGGTGAGTTCAATCCTTCCTTTGTTGGTGACTTTGAGAAAAGATTTTTCCCCCATCAGAATAGGAGGACCTTTGCATGCATCCAAAGAAGAATATACTTCTTTTGAGGCAGCTATGTAATGTGATGCTTCTAAATCAACGATCCAATCATCGGGAGAGGAGTTGATGGCAATCAAAGCATGGATATAATTTCCTTTCTTGGAATTCGGATCTTCTGGCTTCTTCTTCTTGGCACCCTCTGGGATGCGATATCCAAGGTTTTTTTGATGAAGTCTTTGAGACATCATATCTATTTTTTTTTGCATGCATGCAGATTTCGAATGGAATCCTTTGTGACAGTATGTGCATTTCTATCCTTTTCTTTCCTTTTCTCCTTTGGATCTGGAGACATCGGTGAAAGGTTTTGTGTACCCTTCCTTCTTCGGATGTGCATGAGTTTTCCGTTTATATTTATCTTTATATTTCTTATATTTATGGCTGCCATCATGCACAGTGAGTGCATGCACCCTTGGGCCTTTGATTGTGCCCATGTTGATGAGCTTGGTTTGCTCTTGTGTCAGGGATTTGACAAATTCCTCAAGAGAAGGCATCTTCCAGGTGGCTCCAGAGGAAAATCTGACAGTATGGAATGTAGATATGAATACAGAGAATTCAAGACCAAGCTTGGAGATATTGGTGAGAACAATTTGTTTCTCCTCCGTCGATTTATGAACCCCGCAAGCTTTGAGTTGTAACAGTAAATCCTTGAATTTTGTAAAGAAATCTTGGATATTGTCGAATATTTTTGCATCCTATGTGAGCAGATCCACCTCCAGCATGTGTCCCCTCATCTCATCCTGTTTTCCAAAGAGCCCTTCCAAGGTTTTCCAGGCTTCATTGGGAGTCTTACAGGAAGATATGTGAAAAAGGAGATCTGGAGAAATAAGACTGCAAATTGTTCTGAGTGCCTCATCCATGCGATTTAAGTACTTGGATTTTTCTATGGATGATGTCGGTTTTGTATCTGTATTCAAGGTTAACCTGTACAACCCTCTAGTTGAGAGATGTATGGCTATTTTCTCCTTCCATGCAAAATAGTTGTAAGGTGTAAGAATGAATTCTTTTTGGAAATCCATCTTTCTGTTGTCTTCAATCTTTTGTACCTGCAAAAAAATTTGGTGTAGCTTTTTCTTAGTAGTCAGTCGTATCTGATACCATGTAAATGTGTTGAACCTGCACATAATAGATATAGCTAAACAATAATACACACATTTGTAGATAGAATTGGAGAAAGAAGAAGAAGGAGAGAAAGAATGAAAGAATTCTCATTAACCGTTATGAATAATGAATAATTTACACATGATGTACTCTGTATATCTCAATGAGTGCACACTAGAGGAGAAAAAATGCACCATAGTGGTGGTCTAGAGTGATCTGGACACACACCAGCAGTTACGGGAGTGAATTGCCACCTAGTTGAGTTAACTAGTCAACTAGTCTTCAGTTAACTGACTGAACAGAGAGTAATGAGGAGTTAACTCGAGGAATAAAGGCTAATGCATCAGTCTGTTAATGATACCAAGGCAAGGTCGAATTAGCATGGTGATGATCCCAGTGTTTCATGGTGAAAAAACCAATGCAACATCTAAACTCAACTCAACTAGTCAAACTGAAGTGTCAACTGAAAAAGAACATTCTCCAAGTGGAATATTCTCCCCTAAAATATAGGAGAATGTATAATGAATAATTATGACTAATAAACAAGGAAAAACCTTAGGAAAAAAAAATCCTAGGTGTGTGTGAAGTAACTCCAACAAGCCTCTTATAAATACAAGTTGAGCCACCCTTAAATTAGGTCAGGGTCGACTTGTATAATTTACCCTTTCTAATTTACAATTGATTTTTACAAAGGCATAATAGGGCCAACTTTTACAAAGGCGCAATAGGGGAGACTTTTACAAAGGTGCAATAGAGCCAACTTTTACAAAGTGATTTAGATCCCCGTCTTCTCCCTCGGGGTTACACAACCTCCCGGTCTAGGATCGTTCAAATCAAGGAGTCAAATCGACTCTTCGAGCTCCTTCTTGAACCCAAATCAACTTATAAAGGCCCCCTTTTCACCTAAGGTGCGGGTCCTCTGGAACCCGCCGACCCTTTCTCTAGCGCTCTTGGCACTTTTAAACTGGCAGGCACTAGCTTCTTTCGCTAGGCTCCTCTCCTTTCATATGACCTCGGGCGATGACCCGACGCCTACTCAAAAGGTGCTTTGGAACTCAAGGGCTCCAGGTGTTTTCACTTCTGTTGTCTCCAATTTTTTCGGAGTGACTTTCCAGTGGAGTGAACCTCCACCCTCCACCTATCCCCTTGCAGATCAATGGTCCACGATGAATCTGGGATCTGGTGCTTCGGCGAATTCCCGATCACCTTTTCACGAAAACTCTGGAGTGTCTATTCTTAGGAGTGTATAATCTGACGCCACACATCCACAGTGACTCAACGGTCCTGATTTTCTTCGAGACTCCATGCTCTGGCAGTTCCTCAACCTTCACACACACAAACCTCCAGAGTGAAATCCTTCTGGAGTGTTAGATCTTCTCACACCTTTCCTGCCTGATCCAACGACTCAAATGAACTCCGACGCTCCGACCTTTGAGAGTTGTTTCTCCACCAACACAACTTTCTCCCAGAGTAACTTTCCTTCAGACTAGAAGATCTTCTGCCACGCATCCTCCTTCACGGATGACTGAGATCTACTCCAGATCCCGACTCTTCAGGAGTTCTTCAACTTCATTCAATTGCTTTCTTTGGGATGCAGGATCTCCCGTCACGTGTCTTTGACTGATGGACGGTTGATATCTTCTCTATTTCTTTGGCCTTTGGGGATTTTCGAAGCACCTCACCTCATTTCCTCCAGAGTTAAACTCCTACTTCCACATGCCTTCCTGATGATCAACGACTAGGATCCACTCCGCTCTTCGAAGCTATGGGAATTTTGCACACTCCTAATCTGAAAACTCCTGTAGTGATACTTTTCCAGAGTTTCAGATATGCTGACACGTACCCCTTCCTAGCGACAATGTCTAGGATCTACTCTAGCCTTCGGAGCTTTGGTGATTTTCACACTCTGCTGACCTGGATTCTCCTGGAGTGATTTGGCTCTGGACTTCCAGATCTCTTACCACCTGTCCCCTAGATGATGGGTGGTTATGAATGGCTTCAGAACTTCGGGACTTCAACGAGTCTGCTCTCTTGTGGACTTACAAAGGGTTTAAGTCTTGGGCACTTTACCTGGATCCAACGGATGTCAGTCCTTCGCACTCAGATCCAATGGTTGGGATATATTCTCCTCGGCGCGTTCCTTCCGATATCTGGACGTAGACCAAATGGTCTAGAAATCTCCTCACAACTGATCCAACGGCTGCTATCGCTCCACATCAGTGCACATTCAATTAGGAGAGAGGCGCCAACCCTCTCATTTTTCCCTAAATTTAAAATTTAAAATTGTATCTTTAATGCAATTAAATGTTGTAAGGTCGTAAGGGTCGATTTATTGCCTATGTACAGGTAGGAGATAAGGTCACCTTTAATTCCTGATAGGTTGATGGCTCTAGATTCAATTCAGACTAAATGGCCATTAAATAAACTTCAATGTAATAGATGAAGTTAGGTGAGTTGGAAAAAAAAAATTCATGGAGCCCCTCTTTTTCTAAAAAAAGATCTGGGTATCTAACGAAGGGAGTTAGTAGTCCTCAGAGAGTGGAGGATGAGCGAGTAGAGAGCTCAAGATAGGAGAGGAGATGAGAGCCAAGACTCAGTTGTAGTCCGAGATTTTTTACACATTGTAAACAGACATTCATGTTAATGAAAAAGAACAGTTTTTCTTGCATATGATATTTGTGTATGTTTATGAGTTTCATGAATGATTATCTGTGTGTGTTATGTTCATTTATGTTGTAGATGTATGATAGGTTTTCATCTGCAGGGTAAAGATAGAATCCTCTATCTGTGATTTTGTTGAATCGTTCTGGGTTCTTTTTTCCAAGTGCAAGGAGTGCACGACAGAGTCTTGGAAACTCTGTGAGCCAACACAAGGAGTGTGTATCTGAATGCTTTCGAGTCAAAGAAGAACATCTCAGGTGGGCACACCATAATAGTTTACAAACTCAGAAGGAGCCTCGAGGTTATTGAATACCTTGGAGGAAATTTTGTGCAGGAGACAGCACAACAGATAGAGTTGTTGAATACTTTGTGGAAGCTCTGTCAAGTGGGCATCGAGCAGGTGCAAGTGTGCACAAGAGAACTCAACTTCGAGTTCAGAGAGAAGATTTTTAAGGAGAAGACACCACATAGTTGTTGAATAATCTGTAGGCTCGGAAAAGAGTGCTTTGAGCAAGTGCAAGGAGTGCACAGGACAAACACATTTTGGAGTGTTGGAGAGGTTGAGAGAAACAGAGTTGTTGAAAAATCTGGAGGAAGACCTGTGCAAGGAGTGCATGAGGCCAACACTTAGACAAAGTGTTGAAATTTTGAAGCTGCCTAAAGGTTCATAGGAGTGCAGTGAGTGCACATAGAATTGGACTTGTTCCAAGTCCAGAAGCTTTGGAGGACAAGCGTTAAAGTGCCAGGAGGGTGCAAGAAAACAATTGAAGGAAGCCAAGGGCCGAGACCCTTAGGAGTCTGAGAAAGTTGAAAGATCAAGAGGAGTAGTGTAAGTTTTTACACAGAGCGCAAGTGTGCGCCAAAGCGAGGTCAAATTCCATTGGTGGAAGCTCGGAAGGGATAATGTTTCCAGGAGCGCAATCAAGACCCAACAATCGCGTTCACAGGAGAAGGTTCAAAGGCCGAAACCTTTGAACACTTACACTTTCTTCCAATTCGGGAGAAGTTTGAAGCTCAGGAGGAGGATCAACAGTAGCCATTGGATCAACTGTGAGGAGAGGTCTGGATCGTTTGATCTACATCTAGACATCGGAAGGAACATGTCTAGGAGAACAGATCCTGACCATTGGATCTGAGCACAAAGGACTGACATCCGTCGTATCCAGGTAAAGTGTGCAGGACTTCAACCCTTTGTAAGTGCACAAGAGAGCAGACTCGCCGAAGTCTTGAAGTTTTGAATCTAGTCAGAACCTCCCATCGTTCAGGGGGACAGGTGGCAAGATATCTGGAAGTCCAGAGCCAAAGCACTACGGGAGAATCTAGGTGAGCATAGTGTGAAAATCACCAAAGCTTCGAAGGTCGGAGCAGATCCTAGCCGTTGATTTTGGGAAGGGGTACGTGTCAGCGTATTTGAAACTCCAATAAAGTATCACTCTGGTAGTTTTCAGCTGAGGAGTGTGCAAAAATCCCGAAGCTCCAAAGAGCGGAGTGGATCCTAGTCATTGATTGTCAGTAAGGCACGTGGCAGTAGGAGGTTAAATCTGGAGGAAATGAGGTGAGGTGCTTCGAAAATCCTTGAAGTCCAAAGCAACAAAGAAGATCTTAGTCATCCATCAGTCGAAGACATGTGGCGGGAGATCTTACATCCCAAAGAAAGAATTTGAACGAAGTTGAAGAACTCCCGAAAAGCCAGGAGCCAGAGCAGATATCAGTTGTCCATGAAGGAGGACGCGTGGCAGAATATCTGTCAGTCAAGAGGAAAGTTACTCCGAGAGAAATTTGATTTGGTGGATAAAGAACTCTTGAAGGTCGGAGCGCTGGAGTTCATTTGAGCCGTTGGATCAGAGAAGGACATGTGTCAGAATATCTGACACTCCAGAAGGATTTCACTCCGGAGGTTTGTGTGTGTGAAGATTAGGGAACTGTCGGAGCACTATGTCCCGAAGTAAATCAGGATCATTGAGTCACTGTGGACACATGGCGTCGGATTATACACTCCGAAGAATAGACACTCTAGAGGTTTTCTGAAAAAGTGATCGGGAATTCATTGAAGTGCCAGAGCCCGAAGTCATCGTGGACCATTGATCTACAATGGGACAGGTGGAGGATGGAGGTTCACTCCGCTGGAAAGTCACTCCAGAAGAATTGGAGACAGGAGAAGTGAAAACACCCAGAGCCCGAAGTTTCAGAGCTCCTTTTGAGTAGGCGTCAGGTCATCGCCCAAGGTCATATGAAAGGAGAGGGTCCTAGTAGAAGAAGCTAGTGCCCGTCAATTTAAAAGTACCAAGAGTGCTAGAGAAAGGGCCTGCGGGTTCCACAGGACTTGCACCTTAGGAGAAAGGGGGGCCTATATAAGTTGATTTGGGTTCAAGTAGGAGCCCGAAGATTCGATCCAACTCCTTGATTTGAATGATCCTAGACCAGGAGGTCGCAAACACCGAGGGAGAAGAGGGGGGTTTGCATCAAGTGGCATCACAACTTAATGTTTTGTTTGCAGATCACAGGCAAAGGGAAAACGAGATAGTTTGACAACAACAAGTAGTATCATAGGCTTAAGTTTGCTTGTAGACAACATGTGAAAGGAGGCAGAATGTTTATACTCTGTGTGAAGGATTGTTTCAAGCTTGCAGCAGTCAAACAGACAGCCAGGTGGGTTGTAGAAGAAGCTGGAGATGCTCTCAGTTGCATAGTGAACAATAGACAACCAGGTGGGCTAAAGACAGAAAAAGAGAAAATGGCTATTGAAGGCCATAGGAGTGGTCAAGGCAAGGACCACTAGCAGAAAATAAAGCCAGAGATGGATCTAGAGATTATTGAGATAAGAGAAAAAATGGAGAGGCTAACATTGAAGGTGTAGCAAGAGGCAAAGGTACACTGGAGGTACAAATGGCCTCTGGGAAGGAAGGAAAAATGGCATGTTCAAAAGTTGTTGGCCAGAAAGAAACAACAGGTAGTAAGGAGGTGGGTGAGGCATGCTGAAAACCTCAGTGACACAGAAGAGGTGATGGTTTACATCTGTGAACCAGAAGTTGGAAGAACCCTCAGTGATCAGGAAGGGAAATCAGTTAAAGGTCTCATAAACTGCTAGGAGGGAAGAGATGAATTTTCAAATTTGCAGGTGTGCAAGGGAGAAGAGAGGATCAGCTGAGATTTCATATCAACAAGGAGTGTTGATCGATGAGGATCAAAAATGTGTTCTGATCATTGGAGGAATTGAGATATTCCTACCATATAGCCCAATTGAGGCCAGAGAATATGTTGCAGATGCAACAACAGAAGGACAACCAGTTATGACTGTCGTAAAGGAGGAGAAGGGGAAGATATTGAAGTCTTCCCTAGCAGAGAAATAAGATCATTCAAATGACATGCTCACTCCATGGGAGAAAGAATTGAATTTTTTGGAGGATTGGTTGAACAATCCAGAACCAGAAGATGGTTGCTAGGAGACAGTCATGCAGATTGAAGGAGAAGAGCATTCAACAAAATTTCTCATAAATTTCAGCCATGAAGTTGAACAAGAGATGACTTCAACACTGGAGCCTGCAACGGAAGAGGAACCATGCCAACATGAGGAGTAGCTAGAGGAAGTTGGATTTGAACCAACACAAGCAGAGATGAAAAAAGTCAATCTATCAAAGGAGGAAGCTGAGCAGCAACTCAGTGATGAAACTGTAGAATTGGAGTCTGCAGTAGAGTGGCCAACTAGTGCCACATGAGATGAAGGTAGCATGGGGGATCAAGTTCATCTACCCATTTACAAGGAGGAGTTGCAATAGAGTATTTTGCAAATAAGGAGCCAACCTACATAGCAGTTGGAGGAGGTAGTAGAGGAGATAAGGAGGCTGATGTTGAGGTCAACAAAAGAAGTTGTCAGTAGGTGGAAGATGATCAAATTAGGACCTGCAAGAGCAACAGGGAAGAAAAAACAAAGCAGAGGAGCATGAGGACAACTCCAAGGAAAAGTTTGGGATCCAGGAGGATTTCAATAGCAGGGCATAGGAGCTCATGGTTTAAGTCTTACGCACTTTACTTGGATCTAACGGATGTCGGTCCTTCATGCTCAGACCCAATGGTTGGGATTTGTTCTCCTCGGCGTGTTCCTTCTGATCTCTAAACGTAAATCGAATGATCCATACCCCTCCTCACAGTTTATCCAATGGTTTTTTTCGCTCCTCCTCCTGATCTTAGAACTTCTCATGAATTGTAAGAAATTGTAAGTGTTCAAAGGTTTCGGCCTCTAAACCTTCTCCTGTGAACCCGACTGCTAGGTCTTGATTGCGCTCCTGGAAACACTATCCCTTCTGAGATTCCTCCAATGGAATTTGACCTCACTCTGGTGCACACTTTCACTCTATTTACAAACTTACACTATTCCTCTTGATCTTTCAACTTGCTCATACTCCTAAGGGTCTCGGCCCTTGGCTTCCTTCAAATGATTTCTTGTGCCCTCCTGGCACTTTAATGCTCGTCCTCCTCAGCTTCTGTACTTGGAACAAGTCCAATTCTACGTGCACTCATTGCACTCCTCTGAACCTTTAGGTGGATTTAGAATTTCAACACTTTGTCTAAGTGTTGGCCTTGTTCACTCCTTGCACAAGTCTTCCTCCAGAGTGTTCAACAAATCTGTTTCTCTCAACCTCTCCAACACTCCAAAATGTGTTTGTCTTGTGCACTCCTTGCACTTTCTCAAAGCACTCTTTACTGAGCTTATAGAGTATTCAACAACTCTTTGGTGTCTTCTCCTTGACACTCTTCTCTCTGAATTGGAATCTGAGTTCTCTTGTGCACACTTGCACCTGCTTGATGCCCACCTGACAAAGCTTCCATAGAGTATTCAACAATTTTGTCCGTTGTGCTTTCTCCTGCACAGACTTTCCTCCAAGTTATTCAATAACCTTGAGGCTCCTTCTGATTTTGTAAAATATTCTGGTGTGCCCACCTGGCACGTTCTTCTCTGACTCGAAAGCGTTCAGATACGCACTCCTTGCATTGGCTCACAAAGTTTCCAAGACTATGTCGTGCACTCCTTGCACTTGGCCAAAAGAACCCAGAATGATTCAACAAGCTCACAGATAGAGGATTCTATCTTTACCTTGCATATGGAAACCTATCATACATCTACAACATAAATGAACATAACACACACACAAATAATCATTCATGAAACTCATAAACATACACATATATCATATGCAGGAAAAACTGCTCTTTTTCATTAATATGAATGTTTGTTTACAATGTGTACAAAAGTTTTGACTGCAACTGAGTCTTGGCTCTCCTCTCCTGTCCTATATTGAGCTCGTTATCACGTAGTTTGTAGCAAGGATAAAAGGATTGAGGTTTGAAGGTCAAACTGGCGTAACAGGAACCAATCCCACCCAATGTCACCACAATGGGATAGTTCTTTCTATTTAGGGTGGTAAATCCCAGGGGAGACGTCGCCAGTGACCTGGGGTTTTGGGAAGGCAAAGGATTATAGGATAAAGTAGTTATTCCCCCCTCACAAGTCACCACTGAGCATATAGTCCATCCAAAGTCCAATAATAAAGTAAAACCCCCAAAGAGATACACCTTGCTGGGACAAAGCAACAATAAACTGATATATGCAAGCTTTGATCAATGGGTTAGTACTTCATGTAAATTAATGACTATTTGATACATTTATAAGCAATTGATAATAAATATTGTCGAAGTCAATGTTTATAAATAGAAATGAAAATTATGTCACTTATTCAATAAATTATGAAACTATACGACATTCAATGCAATAAATCAACACTTCATTCAATTAATGCCTTTAATCACCATTCAATTTCCTATAATGAAAACATTTTGGCTGCACAAAGGTGTAAATAGAAAGAGATGATGGAAACACTTAGTTAGTAGGGTTAGTTTATAAGCTAGGGTTAGTGCAATTAGGGTTTCATTCAATGCATTGAGAGTAGTTTTGATCAGGTTCACTTTAACGCAAGAGGTTGCTTTAGATCAGTGCCTTAGGGTTAATGGAGTCAAGTAGTGGAAGATGCAAGAGCTAAAGGGGGAAAGGGTAAAATGACTAAGGACTAGAGGGAGAAGCTTTGAGGTGTTGCTAAGGCAAGGCCTCAAATTCAAAACCCTAGGGGAGAGAGGATCACCTTGGTGTAGGAGAACTAGGCCTCGATGCTCTCTCCTCCTTCCTTAGCTCAATGGGTAAAAATGGCTAGCTGAAAGATAGCATAAACTAAGACAAGAGGGTTTGATGAAGCAAAGTGTTGCTGCAGCAAGGCTCTACCAACAAACCCTAGAAAAATTGGCCCCAAAGTGTAGAAACCCTAGGCTTCAAGGCGTCTCCTTCTTCTCAGTTTGTAAAGGGTACAACTAGCAAAGCTGAAGAGAGAAAAGAGTGTAGAAACGGCTAGGCTCCCTCCTTCTTCAATCAATGGCTGAAAAATTTCTCTCAATGGGGACATGAGACAAGAACCTACTTGTGTGCTTGTCACCTAGGGTTTTATTCAACAACATTATAAACATATGAAAGAAACGAAACTACAACCATTCATTCAAGAAGTTTTGCAGAAAAAATACTGACATATCACCAAGAAATGACATTACAAACCCTAGTTGTAACACCTTCCATTAAGAGAAATGCCAAAATATGCCAAAAAGATCCTCCTTCAACAAGTGCGCATCACTAAATCAGCCAATAACCCAAGAGAGGGTGCAAATTTCAGACCTCCTTATGGAGTGAGTAAGTTTTGATAAAAAATGAAGGTGAAAATCCTTCATTTATATAGTATCAGGGTTTTCATGCATATGTTTAATAATACTAATGATGAAATGTGATTGACATTGCTATGATCCCTGTGACTAATGAGCCCATGGAGGGAAAAGTTTTGAATGTGCAGGACCATGCCTGATGGACAGGTACCACTTGGACCGGTACACATGGGGAAGTTATTAGTTCGGACCTCCATGGGGCTGAAGAGCCCATCAGATGGTTGTTGGGACCCCATCAGGGGAAGAGACAGGACAATGCTTGATTGAGATTTTGCACCTGAGAAGAAGGAGGAAATTCCATCAGGGACACTTTGGCTGAGCCAGACCTAGGGGGATTGACCTACTTGCGGTGGAATGTTGGCCCCAAATGACCCAGGACGTCACCAAAAGGCTTGTGACATCATCATGAGCATATGGAAAATGGTCAGGGTTGTTGGCACGTGTGGCAGCTTGAAAGAGCCCAAGGAGGGCTAACGTCTAGCTTCTGGATGTTGCACTGGCCCCAAAAGGGCCTAACGTCTCCCTCAGGAGGGCTTGACGTCTCATCTTTTGCTCATTTAGGGTTTTAATTTAACATTTAATGTAAAAACAATATGATTTTGGTTTGTAGCCTTGTCGACTATTTTTAGTGACCTAAATTTAATTAAATGTCATGATACAGTATATATTGAGGAGTTTTTCCCTCATTTTGAGATAACACACAACTCACTCTCTTGTGAGGTCTGATTTTTGCGCCCTAGTTGGGGTATTTCAACTTTTAAGTGAGGCGCACTTGTTGAAGGAAGGACTTTCTTGGCATATTTGGCATTTCTCTTGAAGGAAGGTTTACAACTAGGGTTTGCATTGCTATTTCTTCATGATATGTAAGTGTATTTTTTTCAAAACTTCTTAATTGAATGGTTGTAGGCTTGTATTCTTGCATTTATTATAAATTTGCTGATTAAAAACCCTAGATGACAAGCACACAAGTAGGTCCTTGTTTCATGTCCCCTAAAAGAGAAATATTCATCCATTGAAGAAGGAAGAAAGAGCCTAGCCATTGCTACACTCTTTTTACTTCTTCCCCTGTGCTATCCGTACCTTTTAAAGGTCAAGAAGGAGGAGACATCCTAGGCCTAGGCTATCTACACCTAGGGTCATCCTGCTCATAGGGTTTTGTGATAGAGCCTTGCCTTTGCAACACTCTTCCTCACATCATTCTCTTTGTCTTGATGCTAGCCGTTTGCCAAGTTTGACCTAAGGAAAGAGGAAAGAGCACGAGACCTTGCTTAAGCAACACTAGGGTGAGCCTCTTTCCCCTAGGGTTTTGATTCTAAGGCCCTGTCATTACAGCACCTTAGAACCCTTCCCTCTTGTCTTTAGCCTTTTATCCCTTCAACTTTGCGTCCTCTCCTTAATTGACTCCATCTACCCTTAGGCACTGATCCTAGATCCACAACGTTGAAGTGATAGTGGCCAAATAACTCTTAAAACCTTTACAAATTTGAAACCCTAACTAACTAGCTAACCTTAACTAGGCTGACGTCACACTTGGATATTCCATCTTGTCACAGCATATGTCTTTGATAAGCAATTAGATAATGGTTTGAAAGCATTTATTGAGTAAGGGATTGATTATAAACATTGTTGGCTACATCATCTCAATATTTATTGATGAATTGATACTATTTTCACTGCTATATTAATTGACATTAATTTCATTGATATATATTGTTTCAATTGCTTATATATTGGTATCAGATAGTTATATGAAGTACTAACCCATTGAACTATAGCCTGCATATATATTATTTTCTATTGTCTTATTTAGAGTAGTGTTCTCATTTTGGGCTTCACTTCATTTATTGGGTGATGGTTGGATTATCTGATCTTGGTATGATGAAAAACCTATGAGGAAGAACCTTTACTTTAACCTTTATACTTTAGCCTCCTCAAAACCCCAAGTCACAGAAGGATGTCTCCCCTGGGCTAACCTCCTGAATAGAAAGAACCTCCACATTGTGATGACATTGGGTGGGATAGATTCACATTACGCGGTTGGCCTCCTATCCTCTGGACTTTGACCTAGATACATTGTACAATAGGTGACCAGTGGTGAGTGTTACCTAGAAGTTCTTTATGAGAAATGAAGGTTGGCTCGTGATTAGACTCCCTTTCCCTTGGCCATACAACAAAAGGTCCAGCATACAGCATGAGTAACCCGAGTTGGTGTTCATCTGCTTTAGATACCCATATGGACCCTAATAAATTTGGCTTGTGATGAGACCTCCCTTCCTCTTGTTTAGGTCTTGTTTATTATTATTTTTTTGGGTCCCCTTTTCTTGTTGAGAAAACTTTTATTTCTTTCGGGGATCCACTGGGTAGAAGCATCTAGGAGGTTTATTTTAGGATTTTCTTTTTGCCAACTTGCTTTTTATATGGGCGCTATCCCCTTCTTCCCATGAGATAAGGTCTGATCCACGAAAATGGAAGTCCTTGATTGCCTGGACAAGTGGAATAGAATAAGTGAGCATTAAACAAGATGAAATAGTGGTGCTATGATTGGAGCAGATGATGGTTTTGAGAGAGAAATACCCACAATGGCAAGGCAAAATATAGATCTTAACAGGCTTTCTAGGGCACCCAAACATGGTCAAGTGGAGAAGTATAAAATCCAAGCGGTTATTTACAAATAAAATGAATCCATGTACATACATTCCAAGGTTATGATGATCAAGTGTGACACATACCATGATATCTGTACTAATTACCTCATGGAGAAAGAGACCTTATGACCTGAAGACCAAGGTGATGAGCAGTGGATGTTATTCTTTGTAGAATAAGATAAAAGATCTTTGGAAGAAAGAAAAGATTAGAGCCTCTTGAAGAGGCCATGCTAAAGTCGATCTGCTCTCGGTACTCCATGTCTAGGACACATGGGCCTTGATACATGATCTCCTAGTTATCCCGAAAGTGGGGGATAACATATCTCTCTACTCGCTCATCCTCCTTTCTACGAGGACTACTAACTCCCTTCGTTAGATACCCAGATCTTTTTTTCCAAAAAGAGGGGCTCCATGAGCCTTTTTTTTCCAACTCACCTAACCTCATCTAATAAATTGAAGTTTCTTTAGTAGCTGTCCTAGTCAGATTAAGTTTAGGAGCCATCAATAGGTCAGCTTCTGTCAAGAGACCTTATCTTGTACCGAAATAACTCGACTCTTTGGCCTTGACATTTAATTGCATTAAAGATGAATTTTAATTTTAAATTTGGGAATTAAAATGGAAGGTTTAGCTCTCCCTCCTTGAATGTGCGTTGATGTCCTGAATAGTTGGCATATTTGTTCCCGAGTTGGAGAAGATGCTCCTGCATCACAAAGGCACAATAGGGCCAAGTTTGCAAATATAACATAATATTATTCTTTAGAGTTTTTGGCTTGGTCTAATACAATATTGATACAATAGAATTTTTATGAAGTTATTCCGAAACTCTCTCTGGCAAAGGAAGGTATTTTTACGGCATGATCATCACAAGCTGCTTCTACCTTATGTACCTTGATCGTTGACTTATTGTTTTCCATGAATATATATTGGAAAGTTTTGCTTAATGTGGTATCAAGGTCTCATCCATCCATCAGGCTTTATTTCATCACAGGCTTTAACTCTCGACTCACACATATCCATCTAGTTCATCTGAGGCTATTATCACCATCTCACAAATGACATCCCCAGTTCATGAGAACTAGTAAATTAAATGGCATTACAAGTCGACATCTAGTTCATAAAGAACTAGTAAGCTCTCATGACCTCATAGAATCTAGCATCTAGTTCCACAATGAACTAATAACTCCTTCGACTCACATAGGCCTGACATTAGTTCTTAAAAGAAGACCTTTAGTAACCTTTAGTTGGCACAATTAACTGGTCCAGAGTGACCAGGCATCTAATCACAAAGATTAAGCGATGTAGTGCCTTACACTACCCATTTATCCCAAGTCTGGAAACACCTCCAACCACACAGGTTGGCCCAATATCTTGACTAGGAAACACCTCCAACCACACAGGTTGGCCCACCAGCTTGAAAAGTTGGGTAACTCGCTAACCTTGAAGGCTCAACATATGTTGACCTTCTATGAGGTCATGTTCACTAGTTCCATAGTTAGTAACATGCTCGTGAATAACTACACGTTGCCACTGTCACATGCTGATGTTGTTTCCATGGAATCACATTTGTAACTCATCACTCCCTCTTACTAAGGAATTCCATATGGACTACACCAAGCTTGTCCCTGAAGTACATAAACTTCACTCTCGACAGAGGCTTGGTCAACACGTCTTATATCTGCTCATTTGTAGCAACATACTGGAGCTTCACTGCTCCCTTCTACACCATATCTCTGATATAATGGTACCTAACCTCGATATGCTTGGAATTATCATGAAACATTGGGTTCTTTGACAACCTCACACAACTCTGGTTGTCACACCAAATATAAGTTGCCTCTAACTCAAGATCAAACAATCATGCAAGTAGCTTCTGAAGCCACACCGCTTCACGACTAGCTGAATACGCTTCTATATACTCTGTTAAAATTTTGGTATGCTTGTTTAACCATAGAAAATATCACATCATTGTCACCCAACCACAGACATTCACTATGCCACCCCCAAGCACACTAACCTTTTCTTAGATAGAATGATTTTGGCAAGTCCACACTAGAACCAACAAATAAACCTTCGCCACAATACTGTTGCAGCAACAACACAATAACTATACAAAGATAGTGTACCTTACACCAAGAGAATCACAAGAGAGATACTAGAAATACTGCTACACTATTCCTCCAGACTTGCACCCTCTCCAGCTACAACTGCAGCTCTCCAAACTTGTGCCTTAGTTACCATTGTAGTTCCTCCTTAGACTTGTGCACTAGCTAAGTGAGTGTGTGTACAAATGAGCTAAGGCGTCACCTTATTTATACTTATTCTATCAGTGCACTATTCCCATAGGGTCGACCTGTCTTTTCTGGCAAATATAATTTACTTTGACTTTTTCTGGCAAGTCCGACTTCTCTTTCTGGGTTTCTTATTTCTTTATTGTTATTCTCCTTGGGCTGAATTCTCTTCTAGGGTTTCCACACATCTTTTTAATGGTTCTCTTGATTCGGGAATATTCTAATCTAAGTACACAGGTTACACTTGAAGGTTAATACCTCTCGCAGCTACCAAAACCTCAACACTCCCTCTTAACTAGGGAGGTATTAACTAAGATGTTCTTCATGTAATGGTCTCAAACACATCCATCCATCTCACATGGCATGGACAAGACTCACATGGTCTTGCAGACCAGTCTATAGGTAGCATCACCATAGCCACACAGGATATCTCATGATAAAACAAATCATGTCTCAAGTATCATGGCCACACGACCATCTCAAGATCAAATGAATCATGTAACAAGTGTCATAGCCATATAGGATATCTCATGATCAAATAGAGCATGTAACAAGTAGCATATCCATACAGGTTAACTCATGATCAAATAGATCATGTCACAAGTATCATCATCATAGCTGCACAAGCTATGGAATATGCAATTGATCCAATTTACACAAAATTGCACTACTACCCAACCCAAGCGGATTTTGGGCCACTGTAACTCGCCAACTCATACAGAATATGACATTTCATAAAGAACTAGTAACTCGTCATCTCACATAGAATATAACATCTAGTTCATCAAGAACTAATAACTCGTCAGCTCACACATAATCTGGCATCTAGTTCATAAAGAACTAGTAACCTCTGGTTGGCACACCAGGCAACTGATCCACAATGACTAGGCATCTAATCGCAAGGATTAGGCGATGTAGTGTGCACAAACTATCCATCTATTCCAATGCTAGGAAACACCTCCAACCACACAAGTTGGCCCACCATCTTGAAAACCTAGGTAACTAACCAGCCCTGAAGGCATGGCATCTGCTGACCTTGTGCAAGGTCATGTTGACTAGTGCCACAGTCAATAATGCGTGTACCAGACTATTTCATTGGAGTAGCAATCTGTATACCAGACTTTTTCACTGGAGTATCCGTAACTCAATGTGCCAAAATTTTTCAATGGAATATCCCTTTTCACACCAAACTATTTCACTTGAGTAGCAGTAACTCGACATACCATAATTTTTCACTAGAGTAACCAGAGTAACCCTCTGCATATCATAGTATTTCACTGGAGTAGAACTAACTTGGCGTGCCATAATTTTTCACTGGAGTAGCCCTCTGTGTACCATACTATTTCACTGGAGTAGCAATAACTTGATGTACCATACTTTTTCACTAGAGTATCTGTACACATCACCCTGACTGGTGCCACATTCAGTGCCCGATCATGAACCACCTGTTGTCCACTACCACATGTTGATGTTGCTGCCCTGGAATCACATATGTAACTCATCACTCCCTCTTACTAGGGACATCCTTCTGGACCACACCAAGCTTGTCTCTGAAGTACACAAACTTCACTCTCGATAGAGGCTTGGTCAACACGTCTTCTATCTACTCATCTGTAGCGATATATTGGAGCTTCACTGCTCTCTTTTGTACAATATATCTGATATAATGGTACCTGATCTCGATGTTCTTGGAATTGTTATGGAACAATGGATTCTCTATCAACTTCACACAACTTTGGTTGTCACACAAGATACAAGTCGCCTCTAACTTGAGATCAAACAATCCTGTAAGCAACTTTGGAAGTCACATTGCTTCATTGTTAGCTGAACAAGATGCTATATACTCTACCTCTTCTGTACGGAGTGCCACACTAATATGCTTATTGTTGAACCATGAGATCATAGTTGATCCCATACCAAAGCAACATCCATATGTACTCTTCTAGTCTGCAACACTACCGATCCAATCTAAATTAGGAAATCTGTGTAGGCTTATCTCATGATATGAAGCATATCTGAGTCCATAATCAGTTATACCCTTCAGGTACCTCATAACATGTTTTGTTGCAATCAATTGAACATGTCTCGAATCAACCATATACTGACTCAATGTGTTCACCAAAAAACATATATATGGCCTTGTGTTTGTTAAGTACATCAACAAACCAATCATATGTCCATACATGGTAGCATCCACTATCTCTGAAGATGTATCACTCAATAACTTTAGATTCATCACCATCGGTGTCGACATGGATTTACAATCCATCATTCCAAATCTATTCATAATCTCTACAACATATTTTCCTTGACACAGAAAAATATCATCTGGTTTTTGTAACACCTCTAGACCCAAGAAATAATGCATCATACCAAGGTCTTTCATCTCGAACTTTGTAGCAAGCTTTCTCTTACTCTCAGTGATGAGATTCTCGTCTCCTGTTAGAAACAAATCATCCTCATATAATAGTAATATCACTGGTCCACCATCCACAACTTTGTATTAATGTTTGGAATATTCTTTACTCTTGGTAACTCCAAATCTCATAAGGAAATCCTCTGATCTATCATATCATGCCCCGGGTGCCTACTTATGATCCAGATTATTTTCGGCATGAAATGAGAGGGGAGATATAAGAAATAAATGCACAGAGATATCGCAGATATTCAATAATATAACATAAATGTATTAGATATGCAACCATAAACACAGATATACAATAATACACGATTTCTATTAATGAAATAAATGTACAGAGACTGTAAAAATACAGAGTGAAAGACTCGCTAGAATGGTGGCAACTTATCTCTGAGAAAAGATGTGACGGCTACTCGCATTCGCAAGAAGATGATTACAATGAGGCTCTGAAGGCATTTTTATAGTAAATAGGAATTCCAAAAACCCTAGACATCAAAAAACCTAACCCTAGGAAATGAAGCACCAAAATTCATATGGGCCCTGTTTGGGTAAGTTAGTACATCAACTTCCCGGGGTCGTAACTTTTGCATACAATCTTCGTTTTAGGCGCATGATAGCCTGTTGGAAAGGTATCGTAGAGGAGATTCATTTTGTAGGAAATATGAAAGGGACTTCCATATTGCTCCCTGTTTTCCCAAAAACGTCATTTAGGGCCTCAAAATGGTCCCGGAAGTTAAAAACTGCTAAAAATAGTAAATTACCAAAATTGCCAAAAAAATTGTTTTGAGCCAGTTGGAAAAGGTGGGTGGCCACCGATACCCACCTAGATCAACTTAGGCCCATACAAAGATTTATTTAATCTACAAACATGAGACTCATTCTGATGTATCTTGTGGCTTCTCTATGTACGCTTCTTCTAGCTACTGGAGCAAGTGTCTCGTCATAATCTTCTCCCTCTTGCTGGGAAAATCCTATGGACATGAATCAAGATTTGTATATCTATATATTGTTATCTACAACATGATTGATCTTGTAGATCAATTTGGAAGTCATCACTGACTTCCCTTCTGGTCTCAGAACCAAGGAAAAGATTTATATCCCAATCCTTCTGACTGACCTCCTCCTCTGTCACCGTAGAAAAGTTTATCGAAGAAAGCGAATCCTCCCAGGAGATATCACATCTACTAGAAGTCTCTGAAGCTATGATATAGCCTCCTCAACTCATGGCACATGTTTGTTAGTGTTGGAAGACATCTCTCTCTTCCATCTGGATTTGAGGAGGAATATTTTCTAATTGAAAGTCTCTAAGCCACTGACTCTCTCTGAGATCAGGCTCACTCCGAGTCTCCATGTTCCCTATGAATATTGATTCCCTGTGAATCTATATAATCTTTGAAGCCATATACTCCCTCAGTATGTGATGATTTCCTCTGAAGTCTCATATGAATAGTCCTGGGGAGGCTGCTCCACCCTACTGGATCATGAGGGCTGACTCCCTCTTAACTCTAGCTCCTTCTGAGCTGGTACTTGGTGGGGCATCTTTCCTCACCACTATTGGAGTCATCTTCTCCTCATGATATGGCTCATCAATGCTATATATCTTTGCATCCTGCAAAGTGTCATATGACCATGTTGGTATCTTCTTGGCTACTGCAACGATTTCGGGTAGGCCCTTTTGGATCGACTAACTCTTCCTAATGATTTGAAGGGTGATCAACTATATTAGAGGTATTTGTTCGATCATCTTTGGATCCTTTTGCTCCTTTCAATCAATCTCCATATGAGATACTTTGTATCTCACAAAAGTACCCTTGTTTCCAGAAGGTTTTAACTTCGTCCTCTTCGGTTCATGGATGTATGCGAACGTGTATACAACTTCTTATTTGGATATTCTGCTCCATGTTTCAAACTAGATACTATCTAATATGTTTCCTCTTACAACCGTCACTATAGCTTCCCTCATAATTATCACCTGTGAACTGCCCAGAACAAGACCAAAAAAAAGGGAAAACAATAGACAAGAATAATACTCCTATAAGAATAATAAAAACAATAACGAGAACACTTGTCACAATAGCTCCTTCTCAGAGATATCACTTGTGACCTGCCTGGAACAGGAGCCAAAATAAGAATGCAATAATAAGAAATAGAAACAACAATCTGCTGGTGTTGTGACCAATAATTCCTCCTTCTCGGAATAAGAAAACAAGAGAAACAATATTTCCACCGTAACCTCCGTGGAATTTACAATATAACCTGCCCGAGACAAGAGCAACAAGAGAAAAATATTTCCAATATAATAGAATTTTCATAAGAACATATCTATGTTAACAAGAGTAAAAGACAATTTCATGGTAATCAACATATTATTACCAAGGTGGGGCCGCTTTCCTCACCACTGGTGGAGCCATCTGCTCCTCATGATATGGCTCATCAATGTTATATGTATTTGCATCCTGTAAATTGTCACAGGACCATGTTGGTCTCTTCCTAGTTACTGCAACGATTATGGGTAAGCCCTTCTAGCTCTACTATCTCTTCTTGATGATCTGAAGAGTGATCAACTACACTAGAGGGATTTGTTTGGCCATCTTTGGATCCTTCTTCTCCTTACAATCAATCTCCATATGAGATACTTTGTATCTATAAAAAGTACCTTTCTTTGTCTTCTTCTTTGGTACATGGATGTATATGGTCGTGTATACAAATTCTTATCTGGATAGTTTTCTCCATGTCTCAAACTAGAGGCCATCTAATATGTTGCCTCCTGCAATTGTCATTATATCTCCCCTCAAATTTATCACATGTGACCTTCCCGGAACAAGAACAACAAGGGGAAAACAATAGAAAATAATAATACTCTTATAATAATAACAATAACAAGAACAATCGTCACAATAGCTCCTCCTCAGAGCTATCACTTGTGACCTTCCTGGAATAGGAGACAAAATAAAGATGCAATAATAAGAAATAGGAACAATACTCTTCCAGTGTTGTGATCAACAATTCCTCCATGGAAGTTACAAGATAACTTGCCCAAGACAAGAGAAGCACGAGCAAAAGTATAATAGCATTTTCATAAGAACATATCTATGTTAACAAGAGTAAAATCTAATTTCATGGTAACCATCATATCATTACCAAGGTGACCTTCCTGGAAGCAAAACAAGAAGTATCTCCTAGAGGAGATATTAATTCATCTTGCAAACAAGTACAATACACATTTATATCAATAGTACTCACATGTTACCAAGTATTCATTGTATGCAGTAATAGAATATTTCAAGGATTGTTGTCACAACTATAGTGTTTACTTGTAATGTAAAAATTATCAAACTTGATATGTGCAAATTGAAAACTTATCAATTTAATCAATCAAACCTGGAACCTGGAGTCTTATCTTCAAGAATGAGTGTTGTTGTTTTTCTTTTGAGTCTCCTTCACTCAATATGACAAGTATTCTCTCCAACATGTCCTATGTACTAAGACAATATAATGCAAGTAAACTCGAAAATCTCAACATTAATCAACCTAATACTTTGAGTAGAGTCATCTTATAAATTTAACTTTGACCAAAGGTTAGTATGATAGTCATAACTTCAATGGATCAAAATACAACTAGATGTTCATAAGATCACAATAATGCCATAACAAATAGAGGCATATCAAAACAACCAAACTTGGATTGTGGTGTTCCTCTGAATGTGTTGGATCTGAGATCCCTCTAGATCTACAATTGTTGTTTGGAAAAAAGATCCCTTCTCCTGAAAATACCTTTAATATAATGATATATATAAAATTACATACCTCCGGCAGCAACAACACAAAGCAGTAGGCGGTGGCACCATCCAGAAGCAACGACAAGCAATGATGAACCCAAAAATTTCAAGGTGCTCCAACTTGCAATATGAAGATAGATGGAGATGCGCTAGGGTAAGGCGCATTAGGACAACCAAAAATTAGTCCCAATACTTCACAAAAATGGGTACTGTAACTGGTGTTGCCACTGGAACTGCAACTGGTGTTGCAACTGAAACTGCAACTGGTGTTGGAATTGGCACAAAGAAATTGGCACGAAGCAATTGGCACGAAGCAACTGGCATGAAGCAACTGCCTGAAGTAACTAGAATGAAGGAACTAACACGAAGGAATTGGCACTGCAAACCTAGGGTTTTATGAGGAAACCCTAAATTCTCTACTTAGGTGACCTTCTTAATGAGTTCAGAAAGTTCTCAACGAGCTTGACAATGGGGGAAACTGAGTATCTTCCTTCCATAGGTTAGACTATTATGAACGAAACCATCTCTGATACCATGTTAAAATTTTGGTATGCTCGTTTAACCATAGACGATATCACATCATTGTCACCCAACCATAGGCATTCACTATGCCACCCCAAAGCACACTAACCTTTTCTTAAATAGAATGATTCTGGCAAGTCCACACTAGAACCAATAGATAAACCCTAGCCACAATATTGTTGCAGGAGAAACACAATAATCATACAAAGATAGTGTACCTTACACCAAGAGAAGCACAAGAGAGATACCAGGAAGAATGTTACACTATTCCTCCAGACTTGCACCCTCTCTAACTGCAACTGCAACTCTCCAAACTTGTGCCCTAGATGACACTACATTTCCTCCTTAGACTTGTGCACTAGCTAAGTGAGTGTGTACAAATGAGCTAAGGAATCAACTTATTTATACTTATTCTGCCAATGAAATTTTCCCGTAGGTTCGACCTATCTTTTCTGGCAAATATAATTTACTTTGAATTTTTGTGGCGGGGTTGACTTCTCTTTCTGGGTTTCTTATTTCTTTATCATTATTCTCCTTGGGCGGACTTATCTTCTAGGATTTCCACACATGTTTTATATTTCTCTTACTTCCAGAATATTTTAATCTAAACACAAAGTTTACACTTGGAGTTTAATACCTCCGGCAACTACCAAAGCATCAACACTGCCTCAATCATACTAAGCACCACACTAGTTTGCTTCCTACTGAACCATGAGATAACAATTGATCCCATACTTAAGCAACATCCATATGTACTCTTCCGGTATGCAACACTATTGGCCCAATCTGAATCACTAAATCCTTGCAAGCTTATTTCGTGATATGAAGCATATCTGAGTCCATAGTCAATTGTACCTTTCAGGTGCCTCATCACATGTTTTTCTGAAATCAAGTGAACACGTCTCAGCTCAACCATATACTGACTCAATGTGTTCACAACAAAACATATATTTGGCCGTGTGTTCATTAAGTACATCAACGAACCAAACATCTGTCTATATATGGTGGCATCCACTCTTTCTGAAG
>SNQJ01S0059049.1:6102-16719 GCA_010110895.2 Picea sitchensis
ATGTACCTGATGCTAATCATGTTATCGATTGGACTGTGATTCAGGTGGAACCATAACATGTCCTGCAAGTGCATCCTGTGCGCATATTGGACAGGAAAATCAAATAGCTCCGGAATCGAGCTATAGAGTTTGTAAAGGTCCAATGGACCTGGTACGGTCCTGAGGACGCGACATGGGAGCATGAAGAAGTTATGCAAGCAGAGTACCTGCATCTTTTTGAAAATTTTGAAAGACTTGCAGAGACAGTGTAAGTTGCACTGAGGACAGTGCAAAAATAAGGGGAGGGGGATTGTAGTATCCCCAAGGCCGAGCCCCGTTGCAAATCATGATATATGAAATGAATTGTAAACATGTTCTATAGGATGGTGAGCCAAGTTTTGTATAAGCTGGTAGGCTTATGTGTTTTTTATGCCAGGGAGCCTAAGTGTTGAAGGCCAGGAGCCTGTTGTTGTACTTGTATGTATGTAGAATGATTAATAAAATATAAACACCACTAGGTGCCGATGGACCACGATGAATGAGTGAAGGGGGACTAAGCGTCCACAGAGTGGGAAAGGGATTAGGGGATGGAAGGTGGAAAAATGGGCTAAGTGTTGAGCTTAGGGGGCTTAAGCCTGGGAATAATATTTTAATATTATTTCCAAAAAGCCATGTGTATTTTATTTTTATCCTAAGTTCCTGGCAAGGAGAAAACATGCAAAGGGGATGCACGTTGTGGGAATGCATGCAGTTCCTAGGGTGACAAGTGCCAACCCTGGTGCATGCAAATATACTAGCCGAGATGAACCATGTGAGGGGGATCTTCTCCATTCGGACCCGAACCTCTGAGTGTTGAACCAGTACGACATCTGTAAGAACACCCCTGTACAGAACCGTGGAGTCGGTCTCTACAAGAATACCCTGGTTCATCTCTGAAAGCCGTAAAGCCTGTGTTTATTCTGCAAAATCCGTGTACGCCCTCTGTTCTGAGAGCCGAGAAGATTGTGTCCGTCTAAAAGGCCAGTTCACTCTTTACCCATTCGGAACTAGGGAGTCTCTGTAATTCCTTGTGTGGATTGTTGTCACGCGTTCCCATAATCAACACCGTAAGACCTTGCTACCATTGCTGAGCTTGTGTGAGAAGCCCGAGTCTGTATTCCTGGTTGACTGTGGTGGTCACGCAGTGCTGGTCTGCGCGTGGCATACTGGCCAGAGTAAGCCATTGTTGATCTTGTGTATGACCCCTCTCCAGGTGAGGGAGGTGGTTGATGTTGGAAGAGGCAGGTTGTTAGGCCTGCGAGAAACTCTTTCCAGGTGAAAGAGTTTGCTGGGAAGTGGTTTCTTCCAGAGAGTGTGCAACACTAGCTATGGGCTCTGAGACTTCCTGATCCGGCCTGTTGCCGAGACCCAGAGAGGGAGGTTAGCACCGATGGACTGTGTGTGTGAAGGTGTATACTTCCGAGCGGAACAGGCATGTGGGGAATGAGAGTTTGGTAGTAGTGAGTGTAAGATGGCATCTTTGGGAAGAATCCTTCCAGATATTTTTGTGTTGTTTTCCCTGTAACCTCAGCCTAGCCTAGGATTCCTTGCCTTGGGGTAGAGCTCAGTCCCAGCTCGGGGGTGACCCACTGTTGAGATGATGAGCAGTGTGGTCTAAGGTTGGGAGGTTCGTGGAAGGCCTGCACTTGGTTGGTGGATTTCACCACTGTTACAAGATAAGTATCTAACTATGTTCTTATCACATTTTGGCATGACTGTGTTGTATATATTATCATGTTTTCCGTTGTGTATATGAATTAGTATGAAGTGCTATTGATGGTTAATTATGGCAATAATTCATATGAATACTCTGTGTAGAATGTGTTTACTTTTTTAAATGCATTTGGAGTATATACTGGACTGTATGTGTTATGTGAAAAGTGTGTACAGATTGTTACGCGTTAAAAGCCTTGGTAATAAAAAAGGTACACTACAGTAAGTGTCGAAGAAAATCAGATTCCAGTTCATATTCATAGGACTCCAATGCCTCAATGTCGCCATTTTTTAAACAACCCAAGAAATAATATAGTAATCCATTGTGCAGCTCGGTCAACAAATACCGGAAGTGCAGTAGAACATAAAATGTATCGAAAAAGCAATCCCCTACAGTATATGAGAATGCATCCAATCTAAAAAGACCATTGCTATGAAAAACCATGTCAATATTGTCATGTACAATGGACTCTGTATCTATTTCATACGACTCAACATCTATTACTTCTTTCATCTTTTGAATTGTGATTTTGAATCTATTTGTTAGATACTTTCAGTTTGCATGAAAACAGAGAAAAGGGGGGAAAAAATATAAGTAGCAAAAAAAAGGAAAGAAAAATAGGAAAACTACAAGCGTGAAGCTGGTACCAATCCCCGTATGTATCTTTCAACCTTCTTCTTCTCAAATTCAATCCCCCCTAGTCCCCATAATAGATGACAAGAAAACAAATCCACATTGGAAAGTGAACCAAACAAAAGAAACAACGCAAATAAATAACACCATGAATTTACTCAGCAGAAAGACAACAGGTGGACACAGTTTTTCGACCCACAAAATAAAAGAATTCCCTACGTCTACACCCAGGCGGATGGTAAACTCCTCTGCATTGCAATTTTTGAAATAGCTATGAACGCGACAAACGGCATATGAAGATGCATGGTTTCCAGGAACATAAATTAAGAGCACAAACAAATATGGTCTGCAACCAAATTTGGAGGCAGGGACTCCCACCATTGAAAAATAGCAACAATAGGGAAACTTACCCGTCAATGAGGGATGAAAAGAGCTCAATCCCAAGAAAATTTGAAACCTCAACAAAAGGTCCAACAACTTGCAAAGTTGAAGAACAACAAATCAATGAACAACTACGAAGAGGTCCAACTGCAACTGCAGGACCTCGACTTTGCAAAATTGAATCAAACAAGAACAAGAACCATGGAACGAAGCATCGACCATTGAAGCAGTGATGTCGACCATCAAAAAAATGGAAACAAAACTATATTGCAACGCATCTATACAATAAACATTTTAGACTACCAAACCTATTAGGTAAACACTAAAGACTGTTAGGACCGTCAAAGGGCGTAGCCCTGTGCAAACATTTAAAAAAAAATGCAGTGTGGCAGGCCTGTTCTCTCGACACACACAATAATAAAGAAAAAATCACACATAGTAATATTCTAGAGAATGTATTCTAGCTAGTAGAAAATGCTAAAGGAAACATTCAAAGTAATGCTATCATTAATCCACCTTCGACCAATGCATAAGAAAATATATGATTCAAAAACACCATATACGATCAAATACTTTGGATATGGAAACATACATAACATTGGGAATAGTGAAGCCGGCAATAAGACCTCCAATCCGTTGTCTAATCAGATCCTCACAAACATGGTACTTTCTATTATATAAAAATCGATGTTTTCACTTCATTGGTTCCAATAATAGATAATATGGAAATATTTGTGGTCAATGTACAATCTAATACAAGGTCAACGATTTATCGATCGCTATAGTCCCTCTATGCCTACGACAGGGACTAATAAGAAATTCTGTTTTGAAAACTTTGTTCCAAGAAACATTAAAAACTTTTGATGTGTTTTTAATAATTTAAAATGTCAAATTTATTTTTCCTCTTAAAGTGGGTTTACTGAATCTCAATATAATTTGTCATGTTTTCAAAATGATGAAGATGATTTTTTAATGAATAATAATTTTGGGTTTACACATCTCAATAAATAATTTATCATATTTTCTAAATGATATCAATAATTTATTATGTTTTCAAAGCCATGAAGATGATTTTTTAATGAATAATATGGCCAGATTAAAAAAAAACAGAAATATTTGTGAACTGAATCATTAATATATTAATATTGAGTTTGTATTGTTTTTTTGGTGTTGAATATATAACAGTTTATGTGATCAATATATTAATATATGTTGAATTTGTATTGTTTTTTTAGTGTTACTATAACAGTTGAGTTCTTGAAAAAAACATACATTCTAAGTGGTATCCATTTTTCTAATGATAGCGATTGACTGGTATGATAGGTTAAAAGTGACATATTAAAATGACTACATATAGAGCAATTGCTAATATATAAACTGATCATATTTCTACTATAGGTTAAAAGTGACATATTAAAATGACTACATATAAAGACAATTGCTAATATATACACTGGTCATATTCTTATATTATGAAAATAAAAAAGTTAAAAGTGACATATTAAAATGACTACATGTAAAGATAATTGATAATATATACACTAATCATATTCCTACATTATGAAAAAAAAATAGTATACTAACATATTGAAAGCATAGTTGTTTTTAACTACGACAAGGTTTGGAGGCAATGTCATCCTCGGTTTTGTGCTTTAGAAAAGGTTGCTAATATAGATCACTACAATTTCCAAAGTTGTCACTGGGTTTGTTGCTACAAATTGTCATCAACATTGGAGGTAATCACTATTATTGGAAATGGTCAAAATTAATGGACTTTTAATCATAAATAGATTTTTAATAGACATGATTTCAGATGTTTTGAATATTCTTTGTAATCACAACAAATCAAAAACTGTGATCTTAAATACTAACTTCTTTGCATGACAAAAAAATGTCCTTTCATCATTAAAAATAATGATTAAAGTGATTAACATAACAATGAAAATTCAAAAGTGTTTTACTACATTTAAATTTAAGTATTTTTAATATGCATAATAATAAAAATTACAAATTTAAGTATTTTTAATATGCATAATAATAAAAATTACTTAGTGACCCAGTGATTGTGAAGTGGATCCATGTGGGTGGTGTTTCAATTAGCCACACATAATGTTGGCCCTTCAATTAACCATCGGTATATCTTCGAGTGCCAAATTTTTTATGGTTTAATCTTTAGGGTACATTGAGCTCATGCCGAGAACCAAGTGAAATTGGATGTCATTGTGTAGGTAGGCAGCTGACGTCGAGAAGCAAATGGACTTGGACGTCATTGTGCAGGAAGGCGAAGGTGGAGGAGCCTCGTGGACTTTGACAACCCAATTTTTTTTTTATTGTTTTAGCCTTAAGAGTACAACCTTAAGAGTACGACCAAGGTTAGAGTTCTCATTGTTTTAGCATACGGTTTGTTTTTTAGTTTGCTTCCTACATATACATCCATTTATGTTTTTTGAAAATTCTATCATTTATGTTTTGAAAATTCTATTTTATTTTATAATTTTTAAAAACATGATAACAAGACTGGCATACTCTTTGTTTTTTAGTGTTGTTTTTTACATATACATCTATTTATGAGTTTTAAAAATTCTATTATTTATATTTTGAAAATTCTATTTTATTTTATAATTTTTTAAAACGTGATAACAAGGTCACATATTTATTAATATATAATAATATTTATCATAAACTTAATGCAGCGGGTGTGTGAGAGTAAAATGTGTAGTGAGTGTGTGAGAAAAAGACACAATACACAGGTTTTGTGTGTATGAGTGGAGAGGATTGTGATTGTTGTTATGTTTAGTTTGTTGTTCTCAATTTTATGCTCTGTTTTTCTTTCGCCGACCAACAAGTGTTATCAGAGCCAAGGTAGAGTGTTGGTCTGTCAGCATCAAGGTCGAATGGTTTGCGCATGCAGAGGGAGAAGGGGGTTGAGCCAATGGTATTCACGCACAAGGTGATCTGGCCGCGGGTTTTTTGGAGCCGTGAATGCGTCTTCCATTGAGGGAAACTCTATACACACATAGATGAAGATTAGTCGAGCGTGGAGGAAACAAGAAGGGCCACTCGTCTTGTTTGTTGGAGACTGAAAGGAAAAGAAACCCGACTGTCGAGGGTTTGCTCCGTTCGTTCCCAAGAGAAGGGAGAGCTATAAGGGTTCCTCTATTTGCAAGGCACTGAGATCGAGCGGAGACCAAGCAAATCATGAAGGTTGAGCCTTATGGAATGAGCCAATTGGGGATCAAGAGGATTAGTGGCTTTGTAAATCCTCATGCAAGAGCTCGAGAGAGGTATGAAAGCATTTGTCTTATTATCCACATGAAGGATCACATTTAAATATAAATGAAGTGGAGGATGGTCTTTTAATAAAAGGATTCAAATCATATATATTTTTTTGACCAGTCCACCCATGTTTAAAAGGTCAGCCCAACCTTTTTAAATGTGAAGAAAACTTTTTTTTTTCAAAGAGGGTTATATATTTTTTTAAAGGAAAGAGGCTTGAAGTTTATGTGTCTTTCCACCTGTGTTCGCATAAAAGGTGCAGGGTGGTGATGGTTGAGTCACCATCAAATAATAATAATAATAAAAATAAAATTTGTATTTACTTTGGAGTTGTAGAAATGATTGATTACATGTAAATGGGAATATGTTTGTAAGACCTGGATAGGCATGTGTACCCTGGTTTATCAGGGTACCTATGAAAAGTCTAGACATAGATTTAGGTAGATGGTTTATCAGGGTACCTATGAAAAGTCTAGACATAGATTTAGGTAGATTGAATATGTGGGGGCATGTATGTTAGGTTAACCTTGACTCGGTGAAAGAGTTAATGAATTAAATATGTTTTTAGATCAAAGAAAGTGGTTTTTCGGGTCCATGTATTTTGGGTATCCAGTGATATTGTGTCCATGGATTACATGTAATGAAACCTATAAAAAGCTTGATGAACTCCATTGTAAATGGACTTAGAAATAAGCAGTGAAAGCTTATTTAAAAAAACAAACACAAATATCGCTTAAATCTTCACCACCTCATTTATATTAATTCATCAAAAAAATTATAATTATACTATTCATCAAAAAATTATAATTACACCATTCATGCCTCAAAGGATTCATCTTTTAATTAAAAATATCATCTCCTTCAATCTTACATGGTCATTTACAACCTTTGAATTTATTTTTTTTCCAAAACCACAATTACTTTCAATCTCACATGGACATTTGCACCCTTTGAATTTTTTATTTTTTTTTAAGCCAAAAACAAAAACACCATTGTGTTGGGCTGTGTAGCTATTTCTCTATGTTCTTCTCTATTTCGATTTCATTTTTCTCATCTTTATTTCCTCCCATCCGCATCTTTATTCGTATCTCTCCTCCCATCCGCTCCTATCTCCGTCGTCCTCCATCTCCTATCAATTGTTTTCTCTCTTTTCTATTCTTTTTTCATTTACTTTAGTGGTTTTCTCTTTTTATTCATTTTAGTGGTCAGAACAAAATAACAAAAAAACTTTGCTTAATTATTCTCATTGTAAAATTTGTTAACATAAATATGTAGAAAATCATTATTTTTTATTTTTTATTGTGTAAAATTCATTTCTAAATATAAAAATGGATAGCATACTAACACACGTCCCTACAAAAATCACTACGGCTAACCAAAAAAGAGTCCAATAAACCCCTTCACCTTTAATGGCTTATAAAATGCAGCGAAGACTTTAAGTAAAATGTACCATTCAAATCCAAAAAATATTAAAAGAATGAATAAGCCCAATTACATTATTATTCAATTAGCATATGGGATAAATAAGTTGGACGCCAAGGATCCTCCACGTATCACCAACCATACAATACGATTGCGCTAGCGATCATCAAACGGAGGAGGGCGAATTCGGCGAATCCGACGACAAGATACTCCGAAATGATGTCAAACATTGGATGAACGACTAATCGACAGTGAAGGTATGTTCGGCAATATCGGGTGAAGTTTCGGCAATTTCCTCTGACATCTTTGGCCTGAATTTCAGATTACGCGATGGAATAAGGACCGTTCTCTGCGAATATGTGATTACTTCGGAAGTTTCACACACGTTATATCTCCGATATGGACGAGATGCGTTGAATCGACGCGCTGATGATCGGACGGTCCTGGTTTCGTCCGTGTACAATTAACCTCAGCCTCGGCATTGCAGAGATGTCGAGCGACTGTAAACAGGAAGGTTGGCTGCCACGGCTTTGCTCACGGCATCAGTAAGCGTGAAATCTTCGCTCACCGCCGTCTCCGTTGTGTCTGTGCGTGCGTTTTGACTGCCCTATCGCAAAGGCAAAGCATTGCTCTGAAGTTTGAATAATACACATGACCGAAATAGTTGGTATTGGTGTATTGACCCGCCCGTAAGCTGTTCATCCTTTTGGCTAATACATCACATATTTCTAAAAGCCGCTCTGTTCGGGCGGCGGGCGCCATAAGAACTGTTAGTTATGCTAACGCCACAGTAATACATAAGAATTTATTCCGGGAGAATCAAAACGAATTCCTTGGATTCGAGTATTGACTGTAAATAGGACGTCTCGACTCCTTTTTTTTCTTCGTACACGACTTTTTTAAAGATATTTTCCTCAATATAGTTTTTATCAAGTCATTTTACAATCAATATCATTTTTATCAAGTAATTTTAAAGACATGAAATGATTCGAGTCATCGAATGAGGGAAAAAATGATTCTAGTCATTTTTATTAAGTTTATGAAATGATTCGAGTCATCGAATGAGGGAAAACATGTTTTTTAATAAAACTATGAAAGGAGGAATTGTTCTCATATTTGTTACATGAAGCACACTGAGTTCAAAGTCATATATTGAATTAAGTGTTTCCATGTAAAGATTAAGTAGAGACAGATAGATGCAACACACTACACTATTGATGTGTATAGTTACATAATATGGTTATAAGACTTTATGGAGTTACCAAGTCCTGTAACGGTAAACCAACTAACTAACTAGTTAAGGATGTAATTAGGTATTTTCAACTAACTAGTTAAGGATGTAATTAGGTATTTTCTTTAACACTCCCCCTTTCCAATGCAATAGACTTCACACTCCCCTTAAACAAAACTTGGTCCCTAGATTAACATCACATTTCCCCTTTAATCAAGATTCAAATTCCTCCTCGGATAGAATCATCAAGTTAGCATACGAGCAGACACCCTTGTATCTACCAAAGTGGAATTCATATACAATCATCAAGTTCACACTTCCCCTTAAACAAAACTTGGTCATGACTCTGAGATTAACATCTCACATTTCCCCTGTTAATCGAATATTCAAATTCTCTGATACAATCATCAAGTTAGCATACGAGTAGACACCCTTGTATCTACCAAAGTGGACTTCATATACAATCATCAAGTTAGCATACGAGTAGACACTCGTGTATCTACCAAAGTGGACTTCATACCACATTCATTTACCAAAGTTACGAGTAGACACCCTTGTATCTACCAAAGTGGACTTGGAGTTCATACCACATTCCTTTACCAAAGTGGACTTAATACAGTGGACTTCATGTGGACTTCATACCACATTCAATCAGGGATAATTGTGATGTATCATGGCCAACGCTTCATGCTGCATCAAACCAAGAGTACATGCTACATGATCACATATTGACCTATGTAGGTCTAATTCAATCAGGGCTTACTGAACATGGGGCACAAAACTTGCCTATAGCAAAGCTCACAACTTCTTCCAAATGGGACCAAAAAGCTTACTGGAGTGTCTACTGGGGTGTCGGGTACAACCGAATATGCACCCCTCAAATTACAACAATTCATTTCATGTATTTGCTGATGAATGAAAAATACAAAAATTTAGTTATATTTGTTGCATGTCTCTTCCCATCTTTCTTCTTTGCGACTTTCTTCATGCAGTTTTTACTGCTCAATAATGCGGAAAAGTTGTCCATAAAAATGGCTCAACGACTTTCTCTTCAACAATAGAAGAGATAGTACGTTTGTCTTGCGGCTTCTTCTCTCTGGAAGCCTCGATTTTCTTTCTTGTAGATGACTATTTGCTCCATGATGACTCTTTCGATTTTCTTTCTTGTAAACTATTTGATTGCTCTATGACGACTCTTCTTCAGCTACCGACTTTGTCTTGGATTTTCTTGTTCTCTTGTCATTTGTTAGAGTCATGAATTCTAACAAAATAACTATATCAATATTGAGTTAGCTAAACTCAATAAGATTCAATACATTCTTCCAAGACAAATATTTTCTTGCTTAATGACAAACCCTTAAATCCTTTAAGATGGAAAATCCTCTTAACCTTTTTCTTTTTTTTTTATATAGTCTCCTTTAAAAAAAAAAAAAAAAAATCCTTAAATCCTTTCGCGGGAGAATTTTAAAAACTTATAATAAAATTATTATAAATACTTTTCTTTATCTTGGTTCGCGGGTGAGATTCTCCAGTGCATTCGTGAGTACTCCCTATATTGCATGCTCACTCGTGGATGGCTTCTTGGTGAATCAAATCTTCGATGGCCGGCAACATAACGCCGACTCTCTCTCTGCACATTTTACTCAGCGTGTTAAAACACCGACTCTCTCTCTGCACATTTTACTCAGCGTGTTAAAACACCGACTCTTTCACCCGACGAGTCTTTCACACAGACTTCCGCTACTCTTTCTCTAAACCTGGTCTCCAAAGGCATCCAACAGAACCTCCCTCGATTCTTGCGCGCGAGGTTCCTTGCTTCCATACACTCTGACGGCTAGACTCGACTCTACTGCTTCCATACACACGGACGGCTCGGCTCTACTGCAGTTTTGACCGATCTTATCTCACAATGAGGAGTATTGCTTTCAAGGTAATCTCAACT
>SNQJ01S0059049.1:20727-56378 GCA_010110895.2 Picea sitchensis
GGTTTTGCAAACTTTGTTCCAAGAAACATTTAAAAACTTTTGGTGTGTTTTTTAATAGTTTAAAATGTGAAATTTAATTTTCCACTTAAAGTGGGTTTACCAAATCTCAATATAATTTGTCATGTTTTCAAAATGGTGAAGATAAATTTTTAAGGAATAATATATCTCGGTTTACACATTTCAATAATTTATCATGTTTTCAAAACGATCTCAATAATTTATCATGTTGTTTTCAAAGGGATGAAGATAAATTTTTAATGAATAGTATGGCTTGATTCAAAGAAAAATATGAGTTCTTGATAGAAAATACATTCTAAGTGGTATAATTTTTCTAGTGATACGGTTGGTATGATAGGTTAAAAGTAACATATTAAAATGACATATTAAGTAGTTGTTTTTAACTACTGCAAGGTCTGGATCATCTGACAGTGTCATCTTCAGTTTCGTGTATTAGAAAAGGTCGCTAATACGGATCACTACAATTGTCAAATCTGTCAAACTGGATTGGATTCTGATTAAATTTGTCAATCATAACTTGGTTGGATTCCAATCAGTTTGTTGTTGCAAATTGTCATCAATAACAGTAAGAGGTGAGAGGTTTTGAAACTCTTAAATTATGTACAAAACAATGTATAAATTATGTAGAAATTCATTTTCAACCATTATTATTGTAAATGGCCAGAATTAATGGAATTTTAATCATAGATAGGTTTTTAATGGACATGATTTCATATGCTCTAATATTCTTCGTGGTCACAGCAAATCAAAGGCTATGATTTCAAGCACTAACTTCTTTGCATGACAAAAAATGTTGTTCATCATTAAAAATAGTGATTAAAGTGATTAACATAACAATGAAGATTCAAAGGTGTTTTACTGCATTTAAATTTAAGTATTTTACTGTCATTTTGTTTACAGGGCGTCGTCCTTTTTTTTAACTGGTGCCCATGCATTTTTAATATGCATAATAGTAAAAATTACTTATTGGGTGGGTGGGTGTGGCCCCGTGGTTGTGAAGTGCCAAGATCTATGTGGGTGGTGTTTCAATTAGCCACACATCGTGTCGGCCCTTCAATTAACCAGGTGTTTCCATTAACCATCGGTATATCTGTCAGTGCCAATTTTTTTATGATTTAACCTTTAGGTTACATTGAGTTGAGGCCAAGAACCAAGTGAAAGGGCATGTCATTGTGTAGGTACACAACTGACGGCAAGAAGAAAATGGAGTCGAACATCGTTGTGTAGAAAGGAGAAGGTGGAGGAGCCTCGTGGACTTTGGCAACTCGATTTTTTTTTACTGTTTTAGACATAAGAGTACAATCTTAGAAGTACGACCAAGGTTAGAGTTCTCACTGTTTTGGCATACTATTTTTTTTTAGTGTGCTTCTTGTTAGGCAGCAGAAGAAAAACATATCATATAACAGAGCATAAAACAAGAAATATCAAACATGCATTAAAACCAAGCACAACACTCCAACAATTTGACACAGTGATTTATGTGGAAACCCAATGAGGGAAAAAACCACGGGCAATGATTATCAGTCTTCTTATTATTCAAGGGAGAATTACAATAGCCTTGATAGGCATACAGCCATCCTCTCCTCACACATTGTACTCACTTTCACTTGCATTGTACTCCACTTCTATGGGTATTCTCACATATATAACATCTATCACTCAGTTATACAAACTAATCGAATAGATCACATAGTTACACGAGTAGTTCATAAATAGATTGCATGCATGCACATGTGCATGTGCATGTGACCGCATGAGGAAATTCATTGGCATGTTTCCAACAATATCCACCTTGACAACAATTTACCTGATATATCATTCCCTTAATTATTCATCACATTTTCTACAAGCCAAGAGAAGCCAAACACCATCGTAGCTTCTCTAACAAAATCGGTTTCGTAAACATGTCTACAGAATTCACTTTTGTATGGACCTTTTCCAGAGACACTCCACCTTCATCAACAACATGTCTTACAAAATGGTACTTAACAGAAATATGCTTTGTCTTACTATGATAAGATGGATTTCTAGCCAAATTTATAACACTTTGACTATAGCAAAATACTTTCACCTTGTCCTACATCCTTCCAAACTCACCCAACAGACCCTGTAATGAAACTGCCTCCTTGCATGCATGTGAAGAAGCCATATACTCTGCCTCAGTAGTGGATAAAGTGACTATGTTTTGAAGCTTTGACATCCAACTAATAGGTCCTCCTGCAAGAGTAAAGACATATCCTAAAGTGGATCTCCTTTTGTCCAAGTCACGTACAAAATTTGAATCTACGTAACCGTAAAATGAAGCTCTAGAACCATCATAGGTGATAGAATAACTGCTTGTGCCTCTAAGATATTGAAACAACCATTTCATTGCTTCCCAATGCTCTTTTCCTGGATTTTCCATGTATCGACTGACAACACCAACTACATGTGAAATATCTGGTCTGGTACTCAAAATCACATACATCAAACATCCCACTACATTAGCATATGGTACACAATACATGTAATCCTTTTCTTCGTCATTACTATGCCATAAACATGAAGAAATCTTGAAATAGGAAGCCAAAGGGATCTGTATGGGTTTCACATTATTCATACCGATTCTCATAAGTATTTTCTCCACATACTTCTGTTGTGATAACCACAACTTACCATTTTTTTTGTCTTTGTGTATCTCCATGCCTAAGATTTGTTTTTTTGCTCATAGATCCTTCATATCAAACTCCCTAGCCAAGTGAGCCTTTAACCTATTGATTTTGACCATGCTCTTGCTTGCCACACGCATATCGTCAACATATAACACCAAAATAATGAACATGCCATTTTCCAACTATTTAAAGTAAACACAATGATCATATTCACTCCTTGTAAAATTTAGGCCCACCATGAAGGAATCAAACTTCTTATACCATTGTCTTAGACACTCTCTCAAGCCATACAATGACTTCTTGAGTCTGCAAACAAACCTCTTATTGCAATCCTGTATAAACCCTTCTGGTTGTTCCATATATATATATCATCATCTAAATCTCGATGTAGAAATGTTATTTTAACATCTAGCTTCTCTAACTCAATATTAAGTAAAGCAATCGGTGCTAACATAACACGAACTGAAACAAGCTTCACAACTAGTGAAAAGATCTCATAAAAATCAATACCTTCCTTTCGAGAATACCCTTTTTCTACCAGTCTTGCTTTATACCTTTCAACTTTATCATCAACACACTTTTTCAGTTTGTAGACCAACTTGAAACTGACAACCTTCCTGTCCTTTGGAAGTTCTACCAGGTCCCATGTTTTATTCCTCTCTAAGGCATCCATTTCTTCGTTCATAGATTTCTTCCATTGAGCAGCTTCAAATACCTTAATTGCTTCCTGAAAAAAACTAGGTTCTCCATCAATAGAAACCAAAGCTACAGATGAAGCATAAGTGTCATACCTTGTAGGAGGATTCCTGACCCATGAAGATCTCCTCAGAGATGGTTTAAGCATATCCTAAGTTTCCTGGATATTTTCTGCATCTACATATTCATCTTCTTCTTCTGGAACTTCTTCATGTTCTTGCCCTTTTGAAGATGGTTGAGTTTCCAATTGAATTTCTTGAACTTGCGGTACCTATTCTTGTCTCACTTCAACATCTACCAATTATGATTTTAAGAGTGAGGATTCATCAAATACTACATCTCTACTAATGATGAGTTTGTGGGCAGTAGGATCCCACAATCTGTATCCCTTAACTCCATCACCATAAACAACAAAGACATATTTCTTTGATCTAGGATCTAACTAAGAATGTTGGTCTCTAAAAATAAGAACATAAGCATCACAACCAAATATTCTCAAATTTGAAAAATCACATGACTGACCTTTCCATACCTCTTCTGGAATCTTACATTTTTTGTAGTTGATGGTGACCGATTTATTAGATAGCATGCTGTAAGAAATTCTTATGCCCACAATTCCAGCTGCATCTTGGCATTACTGAGCATTCTCCTTACTCTCTCTAAAAGAGTCATATCCATGCGTTCATCAACACCATTTTGTTGAGGAGTATAAACCGTGGTCTTATGTATTTCGATCACATCTTCCTTTCAATACTTCTCAAATTCCACAGATGTGAACTCACCTCCATTATATTTTATTAAACACTTGATTGACCTGTTGTTGTTGTTTTTAACCAACGCTCTGAATTTCTTAAAAGTATTAAATACATAAGCTTTTCTTTTAAGTAAATTGACCCAAACCTTTCTAGAGTAATCATCTATAAATGTCACATAATATGACGATCCTCCAAAAGAAACTGTAGGGGATGGTCCCCAAACATTTGAATGAATGTAGTCAAGGATACCTTTGCTTATATTCCTTACTGCTTTAAACTTCTGTCTATATTGTTTTCCAAAAACACAATACTTGCAGAAATTCAAATTCTGAAACTTCGAACTTGGAAGTGATTTACGATCAACCAGTACATTAAGCCCTTTCTTTCTCATATGACCCGAACACTGATGCCATAAACAAATTGAGTCACTTGCATCTTCAGATGCTACCACTGCTTGATTTACCTGTGTCCTTCCTTCGAGCTGATAAAGGTTCTCGATCCTCTTTTCCTTCATGACTACTAAGATGCCTTTGGACATCTTCAGTACTCCACCTTGCGTTGTACACTTGTAACCAACAGAATCTAGAACTCCCAAATATATCATGTTCTTTCTCAATTTGGGTACATGTCTTACATCTGTTAATGTTCTTACATAACCATCATGCATTTTAATCCGGACGCTACCAACTCCAACAATTTTACAACACAAATCATTTCCCATAAAAACAACACCATCATCAATAGATTGGTAAGTTGAGAACCAATTTCTATGAATACACATGTGGTTGGATGCAACAGAATCTAACAACCAATGATGATGTTGATGTGAAACAAGAAAATACCTCATCAACCATACCTAAAATGGAACCTGGACTTGTTTCAACTACATTAGCTTCCTTTTCTTCTTTTCTAGAGTCTTCCTTGGATGCATTCTGTCTTTTCCAACAATCCTTCTTGAGATGCCCAGTTTTTCCACGGAACCAACATTTCTGCTTACTCTTCTTGCCTTTTGAATTAGACCTTGATGTACCCCTCTGATTGTTCCCTCTTTTTGTAGATCGACCTCTGACCACCATTTCTTTGTTGTTGAGGTTTCTTTACTGGATCTCTTCCTCATCTCCTCAGACAACAATGCTCCCACAACAATATCATAATATATGGTATTTGTTGTGCTAAACCACATAGTTGTGACCAGATGATCCCAAGACTCAGGAAACGAACACAGTAGTGTAACTTCCTTGTCCTCATCTTCATACATTACGTCCATACTAGATAATTGACAAAGAAGAGTATTGAAAACATTCAAGTGATGAACAATTTTTGTACCTTCTTTCATCCGCAAGTTGTACAACTGCCTCTTCAAGAAGATTATTTTCGTCAAGTTCTTTGTCATATACAAACTCTCCATTTTGGTCAACAAACCTTATGTTGTCTCCTCTTCAGTGATGTTAAACAACACCTCATCTGCCAGACACATACGAATAGTATTGAGGGCTCTTGCATCCAGATCTTCCTAGTCCTCATCTGTCATGCTTGTTGGTTTCTTTGACTTTCCAACCAAGGCCTTTTAAAATCCTTGTTGCACAAGAAAATATCGCATATTGAGCTTCCATAGCGCAAAGCTATTCTTACCACTGAACTTTTCCACCTCAAACTTGGAACTCTACACTTTCATCATTAACAAAAAAAACTCCAAAACCATTGATTATAAAACTAAATCTGTTTATAATAGAGAAGTATTATTATATTTACAGTTAAACCCCAAAAATATAAACTTTGATTAAAAGGTTTTAAAAAACAACTTTATTAAATTAAGACTTTTATAAAAAAAAAAAAAAACTTAAACTTTTCTTACCTTTTATTATGAAAAAGACACCTTCCAAAAGAAACTCACCTTTCATAAAATCTCACACTATTCTCCATAAATGTATATTAAACAAGTGTTGCATGGCAGCGTAGTCCCTGCCAGGTTGGGATGGGAGTAAATGTGACCTAGTACAAACACGTGGCTAGAAAGTTGAAATACATGTGGTTTGCATGCAAAACATAGTATTTCTTAAATTAGTTATTCCTGAAAAATATAAAAAATTATCAACATTTGAAAGGTTGTTAGACAAAAAAAATATAGCATTACCGATGTAGTAATTTATAAACTATACATACCAAAAATGTAATTTATAAAGTAGATATCTAGTTTTATACATACGAAATATGTACTTTTATAATGGATCGCGGGTTGTCCGGCTGGCGGGCTGAAAATTGGGCGTTTGATGTTATGTTCCCTACAAATAGAACCGATAGTTATGCGATATAGAAATTGGACCTACGATGTTCTCTGCGATAAATAAATTGAGGAGTGGAGTTGCGGACTATAGAAATTCATTAGAAATAAATAAATTATACATACGAACTATGTAGTTGTATAAAGTAGACATTTAGTTTTATAGATACTAAATTTGTACTTTTATAAAGTATGGGGATGAGATTTTATAGAACATGCACGAATCCCTCATTGCATAGTTGGCCAGTTTTTGGATTGCAGGTTCTCAGGATGGAGGGGTCAAAATTGGGCCTCCGATGTTCCACGCCCTACAAATAGCACCGACAATTCCGCGATATACAAAATGACAGGTGGAGTTGCGGAGTATAGAAATTTAAAAAATGTAATTTATAAAGTAGATATCTAGTTTTATGCATACAAAATATGTACTTTTATAATGGATCGCGGGTTGTCCAGCTGGTGGGATGAAAATTGGGCGTCTGATGTTCTCTTCCTTACAAGTAGCACTGACAGTTCTGCGATACAGAAATTGGGCATCCGATGTTCTCTACGATACAAAAATCGAGGAGTGGAGTTGCGGACTATAGAAATTCACCAGGAATAAATAAATTATACATACGAAATATGTAGTTGTATGAAGTAGATATTTAGTTTTATAGATACAAAATTTGTACTTTTATAAAGTATGGGGATGAAATTTTATAGAGCATGCAGGGAGCCCTCATTGCATACTTGGTTAGTTTTTGGATCGCGGGTTCTCGGTCTGGCGGGGTCAAAATTGGGCCTCCGATGTTCCGCGCCCTACAAATAGAACCGACAATTCTGCGATATACAAAATGACAGGTGGAGTTGTGGAGTATAGAAATCGACCAGAAATTAATAATGTCTGTTATATAATAGAATAGTAATAACGTCTGTTACACCGAATTAGTTTTCTTTAAAACTAAGGCTTTTCTTGGACAAAAAAGATATAGCATTGCCGAATTAGTTTTATTTGCATACGTTTTATAAAACATGTATGGAGTGCTCATTCCATACTTAGGCAATTTTTGGATCGTGGGTTCCCGGGATGGCGGTTTAAAAAATGGGCCTCTGTTGTTCCGTGACCTACAAATAGCATCGAGAGTTCCACGATATATAAATTGACAAGCGGGCTTGTCAACTATACAAACTTATTATAAAATAAATAATGTCTGTTACATATCTCTGGAAATTACATCAACATTTAAAACATCAACGTTGTTGGAGACCGAAAAATTAGCATAGAATACAAGACAAGAAATGTAGCATATCTGAATTAGTTTTATTTGGAAAAAACAAGAAAAGTTCCTGGAAACCCAAAATTTAGTATACAATAAGGGCATTGATGATTCAATTTTCTTTGGAATTTATCAAAAAAAAATAATGTTTGTTACATGTTTCTAGAAATGTAAATGTGTTTGTCATATAGACTGGGATTGGAGCTCTCGCGGAACATAAAAAAAAATAAGTACAAGAATTAGGAACGTCGAAAGAAGAAGTGTGCGACGGTAGAGAGGAAGACCTAAAAAGAAGAAATTGGAAGTTACGAGTCTTTGGTTACAATTTTTTATTTAAAGAGGACATAAGTGGATTGATAAATAAAAGAAGATGAGAGAATAGACTTAAACTAGATTGATAAACGAAACAAGATGGCAGTATAGACTTACTATGAAGCCGATGCATTTTTGTTGTTGTCATCGATGGGCAGTGGAGTCTTGTTGACTGGTTGTTGCCCTTCCTAGACGAGGTTTTCCATTCTCTGTTGGAACCATTCTTCGATGTAGCTTTTCATGGGGGTTGTGCTGATTTCATTCCGAATTTCTATGTCGTAAAGTTCATTTTCTAATTTCCTTAGATCCATTGAAATACTATGTAGACTCTGTTCAATTTCTTCATTATGTGAGGCATAGTCCAGTACTGAGTGCTCATTCTCATCTAGACGATGTTCAAGTATGTTGTAAAACTTTTCGAAAGACAACCCCTTTAAAATATCAACTTGTTCCTGGAAGGCTTCTTTGGTGACTGACAAGGATTTGAGAATTAAGTTAGGATCTTGAACCTTGTTGGTAGTTCCGGCTAAGTCCATCTGTAGCAGGCTTGTGAATAAATCTTCCTTTTCTGATATGCCCTGTTTACATGATTTGACAATGAGATTCAGGTTGTCAACTTCCTTTTGCCAACATGCTTTTACTTTTTGGTGCACTTTGGGGAGGGGAGTTTATCCTGTCTTCTTTTCAGTTCCGATGTGTTGACGACATAGTTGGCAAAAGGTGCCAGTACTTGCTCACAGAAAAGTTGTTTATTTTTTAAATTCGCCTCCAAATGTTCCAACAAATCATTGGCCTTCTTTCTGAAGGAAACAGAATTTTCTGATGTTTCCCAGGCTTCAGTAACTAGCTTCATTGTTTTGTTGATGTTATCCTCTACAAGCGCTCTAAAGCATGCAAGGAGGGTAGAGGATACTTCCATCTTTGCTGCAGTGGTAGCAGCCATGATTTTTGCCAAAGGACTGGCAAATTTTGGGGTTGCAATGAAATCCTGCTCAAATTCATTGAGGCGTTTTCTTAGATTGGCATGATCTGTTTCCCTTCCTCCAATGGAATCACGAAGAATGTCACCGGTTACTTGGTGAAATGAGAAGATTTGGGAAGACGACATTTTTCTAAAGTTAATCTCTGTGTGAGATTTGCCTTTCATGTTTGTTACGTCTATGTCAAAAAATTACGAAGGATTCATCTATGTCAAAAAATTTGGTGTCAGATATTTCCACCATGGACGAGCCAATGTTCTGAGTGTGTTGTTTTTCAATTTCAAGTTGCAGTTTTCCACTTTCAATTTTGGGTTCCTCCGCCTACCCTGCATTGTTTTTTCTCTTCTTCGTCAGTGGAATTTTGTGAGAACTATCAATATTTATGCGACGAGGGTTATTATCTCCTCCTTTGTTCAAATATTTCTGGGTTGCTTTCTTACTGGGGTGGACTCTCGAAGCGATGCTCGGAGATGTTGTTCTTTTGGGAGTGCTGGCGGGGGACTGGGTACTCTTCTCACTAGATACTTTTCCATGTTGTCTGTACAATTCAGTCGCGCTTTGCAATGTCTTTGCATCGCAATTGGCAGAAGAATAATTGTTGTCGACACTGTCCCTGTCTTGGGTCAGGTGTCTATGGATAAAAGAGGTGTTAAAGCCAACACCCAGTAAATGTTCTCGAAAAATGCCATTAGGGTCGAACCCTTTTATCCTTTCAGCGTACGTTAGGTTCAATTTCTTGAAATGGGCAGCAAAGTCGTCAATCTTGTTGATGTTTCTGCACACAAAGTCTTCGACTTTCCAGGCAGAGGAATCAATTTTTTTTTTCTTGTCATGGAAAAAATGCAACCAGTGGTTGTATTGCCTTGATATTTCTACAACAAACATCTTGTCTGTGATGTGGCATGGAAGGAAGGCAGGATTTTCCTTAGAGACAAAGACCATGAGGACATTGTGATTTTCCTCTTTCTCAAGTGTTCCCTTTCTGTTCAAAAACTTGGTTGCCTGGCCAGACATCCGCGGAGCATCCTTGCCTAACAGTAAATATTTGAAAACTGAGACAAAACCATTAAAAAATTCATAAAAAAAATGGAAGGCCTTGTGCCTTCACAGGCCCTCGTGCCGGAAAATGTTACTAGGTCAAATCCACAATTTATTTTTTTTGAAAGAGAAATTTTTGGAAATGGACAACAATACACAATTGAGAAAATCAAGTACGATGACATATAAAATTCATTCGATTCTTGGAATCATGACAACTGGGAAAAAAACTCAATGAAAATTATGTTCCCCCAATCAAAAATGTATTGTTCCTTGACTGTGAAATACCAAATATAAATAATTATATGGGAAATGCTTGTTGTGGATGCCTGTCCCGTTATTATTGTGAACAACCAAGCAATTTCCCAGAACGGATTTCTAAAGGAACTTACCTGCAGCCTTCTGATATATTCAGAAACTGTTGTCGGGTCTTCGAGGAAGTTGGCTAAGATGTCCAACTCGTTATGATTTTTTTATAGAAACTGCTTGCAATCTTGTCCTCTAAATGTTAATGTTGGTTTCAGCAATTTTAACATCACGTGGAAGACCTGAGGTGACAAAGAAATAGGAGAGTGGTCGTGCAGTGGAATAATTATTTTGCCTGGAATATATTTTTCGGCGCACCAAGAGACCACCCCCTTACAGTCAAAAAAATCAGGGACGAAGCCTGCACGGGCGATTCCAGAGGTCCAAATCACTTTGTTCTGGGTGGAACGAGATGAATAGTAAAAGTATGCCCTGGACCAGTGGAAGGTCCGGTCCTCTTGTGTGAACATATTTACTGTATCTCCACAAAACTTCTCTCGACCTGCTGCCATAAGTCTACAAGAACGTTTATTTGTTCCAGACGATGAATGAAATGAAAATTTGGAAGGGATAATATAACCCTGGGCAAATTTTGGTCGAAATCTAGTGAATGGGAGATGTCCTCAAGACTTTCATTGATTAATGACAATTTGGACGATTGTTGCATGATGTGTTGTTAACATTAAACAGTACTAATTGCATACATAGAAATGTGAATATGGTGGATATTGCAATGAGCAATTAAGCATTGTATATTTCTTAAGCGGGCCAACATGATGATGCGTGTTCGAGATGAATAATCGGAAGGGACAAAATAACTCTCCGCACATCTTGGTTTAATGCATAATAATGGGATTATCCTCGATATTTTCTCCCATTAATGACAATGTTGACAGTTCCTGCATGGTCGGTTGTTACCATGAAAGGTTTCTAATTGCATAGTAAGAAAGTACGGAGGTCGTGGGAAGGGGAAAAAAACCGCTACAAAATAGGGTTGCAAGGTACAATCGTTGAAGGTGAGGGTGCAAGGATCAAATTGTATGTCTTAGAACTTTTTGAGTGCAATACGCGTAACAACAAAGAGGGTATGGTAAGACAACCAGAAGGACGGGAAGTTAGTCGGGATGGAAGGCAGCGAGAGATACTTTGAAACATTTGTGAGCAGTGGTAGAGTGAAGGTTACGAGTTCGACGAGCCCGCGATGGAATTGTAGATCACATAAGTTTTGAGTGCAAGATGTACATGACGCAACAAGAAGCAGATTTCGAAACCGCGAAAACGCCAACCGTGCCCATAAAATTGGCTAAGTATGGAGAGAAATAACAGTCGGTCAGATTCGTCGTGTGATTATATAGATGGAGATAAAGATATCTCAATCGACCAAGGCTGGAACCTGTGTTTATAGATAGGCAACTAAGTATATAATGACAAAGCGATAATACAAGGGAAGAAGAAAGGGGAAAAAGGACCAACGACTCCGTGGTGGAATTATAAATCACGGAAATTTTGAGTGCAATATGTATATCACGGAACAAGAAGCAGAAGAGTTCGAATGCGCGAACCCGAAACACTGACTAAGAATTGGAGATTTCGTGAACCCATTTCGTATTGTTGTGTGCAACCGTCACTTGTAAGAGTCATTAGTAAGAGCATAACTAATGTATATTATCAAGCACATTTGTGAACCGTGGCATAGTGAAGCTTGCGAGTTCGAGGAGCCCACGGTAGAATTGTAGATTGCCAACCCAGCAACCGCGGCCATAAAATTGGCTAAGTATGGAAAGTAATAGCGGACGGTCGGATTCCTGGTGTGATTATATAGATGGAGATAATGAATTCATCCCGCCAATGTTGTAACCCATGATTATAGAAAGGCGACCAAGTATATAACCAAAGATCCATAATACAGGGGAAGAAGAAAAGGGAAAAAGGACAAAGGAGTTGGCAGTGGAATTGTAGATCATGGAAATTTTGAGTAGAAGATTTGAACCCGGTAGTCAATTTGTATATTGCGGAGGGTCGGATGCCAACTAAGGCAGCGATAGATAATTTGAAATATTTGTGAACCGTGGTACAACAAAGCTTGATGCCAACCCGAAACAGTATCCAAGAGTTGCACATTTAATCAACCTGCCAACAGGAGGATCCAAAAAAGGCTGAGAACGTGTCTGCAGAAGATGCAAGTTCCCGATGCTCAACTTGTATCGTTCCGAACATTTGAATGCATAATTTGTAACACGGAAGAGCAGACGATGTCCGAACCCAACATTCAATTTGTATATTGCGCAGGGTGTGATGCCACCTGTTTCGTACCTTTGTGTCCAGTTCTCACTAGTAAGAGCTAATTTAGTATCGAAAATAATTTTTTAGATTCTGTTAGATACTTCATAGGGATTAGCATTGGTAAACAATGACAATATCAACCCCGCCAGCCTTGCATTTTGTGTGTGAATTTGTATATCGCGGAACTGGAAGCATTGTTTGGAGGACACAGAACAATAGAAGTGCAATGTTGAGTCAACCAGTTCCCAGGTCTGCTTGTCAATTTGTATATCACGGAATTCTGGGTGCTATTTGCAACACACGCAACAACGGAGGCCCAATTTTGAGCCCACCCGCTCGAGAACCCGCGATTAAAAATGTCGCCAGGTATGGAATGTGGAATTCGTACATTCTCTATAAGATATCAACCCGGCAATAGGAGGATCCAAAATAGGCTGAGAAGGTGTCTGCAGAGGAGGCAAGGCTCGAAAATTCTAATTGTATCTCTCCTAACAATTGAATGCATAATCTGTAACACGGAAGAGCGGACAATGTCAGAATCCGGTAGTCAATTTGTATATTGCGGAGAGTGCAATTCCAACTGTTTTGTACCTCTATGTCCAGTTATCACTACTAAGAGCTTATTTAGTATTTAAAATATTTTTTTAGATACTGTTAGATACTTCATAGGGACTAGCATCCCTAAACAATGGTAATTTCCATCCCGCCAATCCTGCATTCTGTGTGTCAATTTCTATATTGCGGAACTGGGAGTGTTGTTTGGAGGACATGGAACAATAGAAGTGCAATGTTGATTCAACCATTCCACAGGTTCGCTTGTCAATTTGTATATCGCGGAACTCTGGGTGCTATTTGTAGGCCACAGAACAATGGAGACCCAATTTTGAGCCCGCCCGCCTGAGAACCCGCGATCCAAAATGTCTCTAGGTATGGAATTCAGAATTTGTACATGCTCTATAAAATATCATGTCCATATTTTATAGTTCCATAATACACGGGAATAAAATAAGGGAAAAAGGATGGAGGAGTTCGTAGTGGAATTGTAGATAATACACGAGAAGAAGAGAAGGGAAAAAGAACAAAGTATCTCGTAGAAGAATATCTAGTGTTTGATTATTAATGTAAATGCTTGCGAATCCCTGCTGAGTTGTCACCAGTTAAGCCATAAATTTCAAATCATGGAAGTATCTTTCGTATCACTGTGTCCACTTGTCACTAGTAAGAGCATTGTTGATGTATATCAGGAAGGAGGCGAAGTTGTTGGGGATGGAAAGCAGGAACAGATACTTTGAACAAACTTAATGTATACAAGGAACCTGCGGTGGAATTGTAGATCACAGATGTTTTGAGTGCAAGATATATATAGCGGAATGATAAGAAGTTGGGTTCGGAAGCGCCAGCCCCGCAGCGACAGACATAAAATTTGCTAAGTATGGAAAGGAACAACGGTCAGTCGGATCCGTAGTGTGAGGATATAGATGGACATGTTAAGGCATGAATTGCAGATCACGGAAGTATCTTTCGTATCATGGAAGTATGTTTCGTACCACTGTGTCCACTTGTCACTAGTAAGAGCATTGTTGATGTATATCAAGAAGGATGCGAAGTTGCTAAGGATGGAAAGCAACAATAGATACTTTGAACGAATTTAATGTATACGAGGAACCCGCGGTGCAATTGTAGATGACAGATCTTTTGAGTGCAAGATGTATATAGAGGAACGATAAGCAGCTGGGTTCGCAAGCGCTGGCCCCGTAGCGGCGGGCATAAAATTGGGTAAGTATGGAAAGGAACAGCGGTCGGTCGGATCTGTCATGCGAGGATATAGATGGAGATGAAGACATGTCAACCTGCCAAATCTAGAACCGGATACCATATAAAGTGCAGTAAGTATATATCAAAAAAGTGATAATGAGCAGGAAGAAGAAAAGGCCAGTTCATATGCACCGATCTGGCAACCGCGGCCATAAAATTTCCTAGGTATGGAAAGGTACAATGGTCGGTCAGATTCGTCATGTGAAAATACAGATGGAGATGAAGATATGTTAGCCCGCGAACCCTGCAACCGCCCATTATAGAAATATGACTAAGTATAAACCCACGGGAAAAGAAAAATGAGAAAAGAGATAAGTATCGGAGAGTCGAAAAAACCTTTTTTTTCGTTTATTAATGGCAATGTTTTCGAACGTCTGTTGGGTTCTCACTAGTAAAAGCATTAAGTGCAGATCACTGAAGTTCTTTGGCTACAACATGTATATGAAGAAACATGGGACATAGGTGGTGGGTGTTGTGAACCTAGGGCCTGCTGCCCAGATAACTGGCTAAGTATTGGCCAAGACAAAGTTTTGATATCTATTTCAATATTTTTCATACTAGTATCTATCAATTGAGAAAGTTTTCATGTTTATCTAAATAGTATTCATACTAATATATATTAATGGATCGTTTATGTTTCAAATGCAAATGATCTCCCAATTTGCAAGATACTCTTCGGCTTGCAAATTTCGTTGAAACCACGAAAAATTTTGACTGCAAGATGAACATAGCGCAATAAGAAACATCAACTTGCATTGTGGTCTCAACGAGATCAACTCATCATCTATTGATCTTGTATTCATTGCAATGACATCAGCAAACGCCGACTCTCCATAAACATCAATATCTAAATAAAATTAAATGCAATCAAAATTTGGTGTGACTTTAAGTAATTAAAGAATAAATTGCAGACCACGAAAGTTCTTAGGATGCAAGATGTATATGACGGAACAATGGACATAGTTATTTAATACTGTAAACACAAACATAATTGCCTAAGCTTTGCCAAAGATGAAGTTTTTTGTATTTATTCCAATAGTACCGATATTAGTATATATGCACAGATATTATCAAATAGAAGAAGCTGCAATATATCCAACATACTTCACAGGAACATTGCATCAACAGTTCATCCGCCTTGTTGTAACTCATTAATTATTCTTAAATGTAAAATGTAAAGAAAGAACAGAGCATGTTTTATTTAGATTGAAGTAGTGGGCAACAGAAACAAAAGCTTGTCCTTCATGTTTAACAACACAGGGGAAGAAGGTACAAAATACAATTAGAACAAATACCAGAAATTGGAAAATACTATTAAAATATAAATAAAAAATTATTCTATATTCAAATAAGATGGGTTACAAAATACAGCTGAGGGTATTTGCGACAACAATTGCGATTTCGTCTGCCGTTGACCAATAAAAAATATGTACATTGATGAAGCTTCTTCACAGTTTTCTTGACGTTCAAACTCTTTCTTCGTAAAAAACAAGTTGAATATCAATTTTGGGTTTTGTACTTAATTGGTGCTGCCAAGTACATCTATCCAAGTTTTTTGAATACCTTGTCTCTTCTAGATATGGCCTTCTTGCAATGGATTCTTATTCAACATTCCATTATTTGTCAAGTATTAATTCCCCTCTGTCGTGGAAAAGTTGGGGTTTAAGGTGCTTTCCTTGCAATGTTCCCGACCCTTGACATCTGAGAAAACTTAGAAATGCGATTCAGGCCGATTTCAAAATGGACGGAGTCATTTTATGTCACAACAGCTAAGGAAGGGGAAAAAAATTCAAGTAGGTAGTGACTGATATTCTCGCTATATTCGATCCTATGTTTAGCTGAGAAACTTGCCTGAGGATTTGTATGTGGAACTTCTTTTCTTTATTACAGTAAATTGACAGAAACGTCCAACTCATATGCAAAATGCAAATCTGTTGAGGTACATAACTTCTTTGGGCAGCAGAGGTGTGGCAAGTGCATCAAATGCTGCAGAATGCACCAACACAAGTCTGGCAAGTGTTTCAAATGTTGCAGATGGCATCAGAATATATCTTTCCTCATAGTGGTGGAGGTATGGAAGCCGACAGAAAGGTCTGGAATGTTCGGAGGTCACGCGAAATATGTGGATTTTGCAACTACATCTAGAGGAAACCAAACAAACTTTGACAAAGAACATAGCTTTCTGTCAAGTCGGCTACCAGACCCACATGTAGGTCATCAAAGTATGAAATAGAAACTTTTGTCGTGATAATATGTCGTTTTGTCCACCCATACAGTTTATGTTACCCACCTCCAAGGTAGGCAAATACTAGTGCAATATCTACAATTCGATACACTTGCCAAATCTGTGTTGTTGGAAGAAGCTATATACTTAAACGAAGAACTATTTTGCACGTGACCTAAAAATCCATTAAAATTCCCATCAAGAAAACAAAGAAGTTCAATCAACAAATCTCCAGACAACTTTTTCAACCAACCAAAGCATCGAAGATAGGGAGAACACCAACCAAAACATATTTGTTCTTTTTTCTTCGTCCTCTCGGAGTTTCTCTTGTACAACAAAGTTTTGTTTTTACTCAAATCTCACGTCACATAAAACCAGTCTTTCTTCTTTCATGTGCCCCTCAATCACATCTCTAAGTTGTCATACATGTCCATGACCAGGAACATTAGAATGAAGGCACCCTAAAGCACAACTCTTTGATGATAGAGAGAAATGGAAATAAGTATTTAAAACAAATGTTGGATGGTCTTCCGTAGATTTTGTGTTGATTCGCTTTAATGACAGATGTTCTCGATATTTTCACTTATTAATGCCAATATTTTTGAATATGTACGTTGAATACTGACTAGCAACATGTATTACAATTCCCATATCCGAGCAGATTCTCAAATTTGACATCTAAGATATGCACAATATTAAAGAGGGACATGATGTTAAGGCCTCTTTGGGTGACATGTTCGTCAACTATGTTGAAGCTTTTAAGAAAACTATAACTGCACAAGCAAAAAATTAAAATAAAAAGTATTTTCACAAATTCAAAATGCAAGCAAAAAAAAATTTACCAGATCCGATAGTATTCGCCTATCTATTCATTTTAATGGGAGATGTCCTTGAGCTTTCCAGTTATTAAACCACATCATTTCGAAATGCACATTATTAAAGAGTGACATGACGTCAAGGCCTTTGTCGACGACACGTTCATGAATTATGCTGAAGCTTTTAAGAAAACTAAAACTGCACAAGAAAAAAAAACAAAAAAAAAATATTTTCGCAAATTCAAAATGCAGGCAAAAAGAAATTACTAGATCCCATAATATTTGCATGTCTATTAATTTTAATGGGAGATGTCCTCGATCTTTCCATTTATTAAAGCCCATCTTTTCGAACCTGTCTGGTCATTTCTGACTTTCGAAAGCATATTTAATGTGTATTGGGAAGCGTTGAAGGTAGTGGGGATGGAGCCCTATGTAACAGACGTTACTACTATTTTTTTGTTTTTGTTGACGAGTGTATGTAAAACGTATGTAAAGAAAATTAATTCGAGAATGCTAGTTTTTTTGCACTAGCCCTTCAAGTTCAAATACTCCACAAGTCCAATTGTCAATTTTTATATCACAAAACGCTCCATGCTATTTGTAGGACACAAAACAACAGAGACTGAACTTAGAGCCCGCCACTCTGAGAACCCGTGATCCAAAAAATGCTTACTATTTTTTTTGTGTGTTTTTGTCCACTAGGGTATGTAAAGCATACGCAAAGTAAACTATTTCAAGAATGCTATTTTTTTTGGACATGACGCCCTTCAAATTAAAATAGTTTGCAAGTCCGATTGTCAATTTGTATATCATGAAACTCTCTGATTGTCAGTTTTTAGCCGCCTACCCTGAGAACCCACGATGCAAAAACTAGCTAAGTATGGGATGAGGGCTTCGTCCATGCTTTATATATCTACTTTATAAAATTACATATTTCCTATGTTTAATTTATGCTATCCAGGAAACTTTTAATTTGATAAATTTCAATGTCTTCTGTCCAGGAGCCCTTATTATAAAGATAACTAATTCGAAAATGCTAATGTATACACCATAGTTCGATACAACCTATCCACGAAGCTGCGTCCATAAAACTGGCTAAGTATGGAACCGAACTGCTGTTGGTCGGAATGATGGCGGAACTCTCCGTGCTATTTGCAGGGCATAGAACAACAGAGGCCGAATTTTCAGCCCACCACCGCGAGAACCCGCAATCATTAACTTATGTTGTCCAGGAAACCTATAATTTCATAAATTACATTCTCTTCTGTCCATGAGGCCTTCTTTTAAAGAAAAATAATTGGGGAAAGCTAATGTATACACTGAACACGACCTGTCATAGTTCGATAGAACCTATTGGCGAAGCCGCGTCCATAAAACTGGCTAAGTATGCAACCGATGGCGGTCGGTCGGAATAACCACAGAAACACGAGAAACTAAAGTCAAACACATTTTACAACAGGAAAGTAAAATGGAGAGAACATGTATATCTACCACACAGCGAAAGACATTATCATAACTATGAAACCATAGTAACACAGAATCCATGGAAAAAACATCGTTAGCTATGAAATATATTTTGACGTCGACAAATTCTGCTTCAACGCGTAACAGATGCAATTTACATCGCCAACAATTCCTTAGTTTGTTATTTTATCTTAATAGTATTCTAAGCAAACTGCAGTGCAAAAATTCAAATTAAAATAGTCCGCAAGTCCGATTGTCAATCTGTATATCGCAAAACTCTTCGATTGTCAATTTTTAGCCGCCTACCTCGAGAACCCGCTATGCAAAAACTAGCAGAGTATGGGATGAGGGCTTTGTGCATGTTTTATATATCTACGTTATAAAATTACATATTTCCTATGTTTTATTTATGCTGTCCAGGAAACCTATAATGTGATCAATTTCAATGTCTTATGTCCAGGAGCCCTTCTTATAAAGAAAACTAATTTGATACAACCTATCCGCGAAACCGCATCCATAAAACTAGTTAAGTATGGAACTGAACTGCGATCGGTTGGAATGATCGCGGAACTCTCCGTGCTATTTGCAGGGCACAGAACAACAGAAGCCCAATTTTCATCCACCACCCCTAGAACCCGTGATCATTAACCTACGTTGTCCAGGAAACCTATAGTTTCATAAATTGCATTATCTTCTGTCCAAGAGGTCTTCTTTTAAAGAAAACTAATTTGGGAAAGCTAATGTATACAATGAACACGACCTGTCATAGTTCGATGGAACCTATTGGAAAAGCCGCGTCCATAAAACTGGCTAAGTATGCAACCGAACGACGGTCGGTCGGAATGACCACAGAAACGCGAGAAACTAGAGTCAAACACAGTTTACAACAGGAAAGTAAAACGGAGAGAACAACTATATCTCCCACACAGCAAAAGTCATTCTCACAACTATGAAACCATAGTAACACTGAATCCATGGAAAAAACATCAACAACTATGAAATAAATTTTGAGACTGATAAACTTTGCTTCAACGTGTAACAGATGCAATTTACATCGCCTACAATTCTTTAGTCTGTTATTTTATCTTAATAGTATTATACGTAAATTGCAGTAAAAAAAAATGTAACCAGAGATACAACCGTAAATGCAGCTTCCCAACATTGCAAACCCTAGACAAACAAGAACAAACACCAAATAACAACCCAGATAACAAGCACCAAAAGGCCCAACTACAGGCGCAGGACCGGAACCCTGTAAAGTCGAATCAAGCAACAATAAACAACATACAACGAAGAAAGAAACAAGTAACAACCACTCCCCCATGGACGATGTTGTTCCAATTGCGATTGAAGAAACCTAAACGTGCAAACTACAACAACACGAACACGCAAGCAAGAACAACGACAACATGCAAATAAGAAATCAGTACCATGCAAAAAACAAGCATGGACCAGTGAACCAGCAACACCGTTGGAGCATATAAATTTTAAAAATAGAAGAAAATGTCTTGTAACAAGCCTATTAAGTAACCATTTAACGCTACCAAGCTCGTTAGGTAAACATTTAAGTCTGTCAKAAATGCACTGTAAACATTTAAGAAAAAAATTCAATGTGGCAGGTCTCTCACATATCCCAAATAAATAATTATATTTTTTGTAACAATAGTTCGAACACCAGAGAATGTATTGGAAAGCCAAACTTTCGATATGCCACCATATCAAACATTGCCATAAATTTACCTAGCATAAAATGCTAAACCAAACACTGGAATTAATGCTAGCATTAATCCACCTTCGACGAATGCATAACAAAATATATGATTCAAAAAGACCATATATGATCAAATACTTTGGATATGCCAACATATATAACATTGGGAATAGCGAGGTCGGCAATAAGACCTCCAATCCCTTGTCCAATCATATCATGACAAATATGGTATGTTTTTTTATATAAAAATCAATGTTTTTAGTCATGATATAAAAAAAAACATAATATGGAAATACATAATATGTTTTTTATATGGAAATACATAATATGGAAATATTTCTGGTCAAAGGGCACACTAATATGAAGTCAACGATTTATCGATCGCTATAGTCCCACTACGCAGGGACTAATAAGACAAACGTGACCTCATCCACCTTTTTATATAATAAAGTGATCCTCCACCTCACCTTTATTGAATTAATATCCCACCTTTATTAAATCTCATGTCCATTTCCAAAAAATTCGAACTTCAAACCATCGAATTTTTCCTTTTGTATGAGTATCACCAGTTGCGATTAGGACTGTGTTAATGGGTAGCCTGTGACGATTTGCACTCAAATTGTCGCATTGTGTCAAATTGGAACCTGTGACGATGTCGCACTGTGTATAACTTTGTGCCAACAATGATGTCGCACTATGTATAATTGTGTGTGTGATCGTTGCACTGTGCCACAAGGACAACCTGCGATGATGTAATAAAACCCATCTTTGGTTGATCCACTTCACTCGGCTCGGTTAACTTGTTCTTCGATTGAGCGACCAGATTCTCTTCTCCTTCGTTCTCTACTCCTTCAACTCTAAGCTCTGATACCACTTGTTAGGAAGCAGAAGAAAAACATAACATATAACAAATCATAAAACAAGAAAGATCAAACACGCATTAAAACCAAGCACAACAATCACACAATTTGACATAGTGATTTATGTGGAAACCCAATGAGGAAAAAAACCATGAGCAATGATTATCGATCTTCTTATTATTCAAGAGAGAATTACAATTGCCTTGATAAGCATACAACCATCCTCTCCTCACACACTTACTAGCTTGCACTTGCATTGTACTACACCTCTCTGGATATGCTCACATATATAACATAACATATATCACTAAGTATAAAACATAATTATACGAGTAGTTAATAAATAAATTGCATTCATGCAAGAGACTCCGATATCTAGAAACAAGAGACTCCGAAATGATGTCAGCCATTGGATGAATGACTAATCGACAGTGAAGGTCTGTTCAGCAATATCGGGGCAACTTCCTCTGACATATTTGGTCTGAATTTCAGATTGTGCGATTCAATAAGGACCGTTCTCTGCGAATATATGAACGGTTGAGATTATTTCGGAAGTTTCACACACGTTATATCTCCGAAATGGATGAGATGCGTTGGATCGATGCGCTGATGATCGGACGGTCCTGGTTTCGTCCGTGTCCAATTAACCTCAGCCTCGGCATTGCAGAGATGTGGCCACGGCTTTGCTAGGAATCAGTAAGCGTGAAATCTTCGCTCACCGCGGTCTCCGTTGTGGCTGTGCGTGCGTTTTGACTGCCGTATCGCAAAGGCAAAGCATTGCTTTGAAGTTTGAATAATACACATGACCGAAATAGTTGGTATTGGTAGATGTGTGCGAACGCTACGACGAATTTCAGGTGTATTGACTAATGCATCACATGTTTGTAAAAGCCGCTCTGTTCGGTTTTAGCATGCTAACGCCACAGTAATCCATAATAATTTATTCCCGGAGAATCAATTAAAACGAATTCCTATGATTCGAGTATTGACTGTAAAAGAAGACGTCTCGACTCCTTTTTCCTTCGTACAAGACTTTTTTTAAAGATATTTTCCTGGCTTATCGAGTCATTTTAAAGACAATAAGTTTATGAAATGATTCGAGTCATCAAATCAGGGAAAACATGTTTTTTAATAAAACTATGAAAGGAGGAATTGTTCTCATATTTGAACAATTCAGTGTTTCCACGTTTAGTGATTCGTCCAGTTTACAGATTCATGTAGATTAGAAAATCAATTTTTATATTTTATGTGGCGAATAAACAATGTGCAGATAATGAAATCCTGAAGTTAAAAGAGAAGTTCAGCTTAATTTAATCCGCAAATTAATTTCCAGATAAAAACTTATTTATATATTTATCTATATATATTTGAACAAAAAAGTCATGAAGACGTCTATCAAGTTCTATTCACAATTATGCCACATCAGAAAAACAAAAAAGTCATGAAGACATGTATCAAATTCTATTCACAAATATGTCACAAAATAGTCATGAAGACATCTATCAAATTCTATTGACAAATATGCCACACCACAAAAATAAGAAGAAAAAACAATCGAATGCCATGTTAACAAAATTATGGACTAGAACAAAAGAATTGAATGGCATGTTTTGTTGGAATAATGTAGAAATTAGGATACTTAGTTAAGATTTACGTAACTAAGTTGTTGTGTGCTTGTCCAATTTGAGGTTTGGTGGTGGTTTTAGATCCACATTTGTAGGAGGCCAATTCAAGCTTGTTTGTGCTATATAAATGTAATGATTGGTTTCAATAATCAACAAAGGTGAGCTCTGCTCACGTATTCCGTTCTGCCTCTATTAATTAATTTGGTATCAGAGCATTGGTAAGGAGATCTGTTAGTACTTGTCTGTAATTTGCAGCAGCGTGGTTTGGTGGATTCACACCGATTCAGAGAAGCATGAAGTCTCCCTGCGTTGGAGCGTGGACTGGGTGAAGTCTCCCTGCATTGGAGCGTGAAGTCTCCTCTGCGTGAAGTTCAGAGCGATTCAGAGAAGCGTGAAGTTTCCCTGGAACTGAGAGTAGAGTTGATTGTTTATCATTTGCTCCTCGAGTGAGGAGCTACCTACGTGAAGTCTCAGATCTCCGTGGAGATTCAATCCCTGTTGGCGTCTTAATACATTGTTGTTGTTTCTATTATTAAGCGCAAAGTGTCACAAACATTGTGGAAAGATCATCTGGGTGGAGTGCCAAGAATCTCAAACATCGTTGCTCACCAAAGAGATTCTCATTCGCCATAGTTGCTCGCCTGCATGGAGTGCCAAAGAGGTATCGATGTCGTTGTTGCTGGAGGTCTTTGGAGATGATTCTCAACTGCATGATCTCTGTGGAGAGATTGAACCCGATGTGAAACATTTCGATACCTCATTGATGATCCGCAACACATAGAGACCCGACTGGAGGAGAAAGCCCCTGCGGATGAGGTGAAAGGAAGATGGTGTTTAGGCGTGAGTATCAGCCGTCCAGAATTTGATCGTTGTCTTCATGATCTTTCCAACATTTGATTCATCAGCAATTCAAGGCGCAGCGGAAATGTGGTGAACAAGGAAGTTGTTGCGTTGTTGTTGGCAGGAGAAAGATTTTGTGGTGGCAGCAAAGGTAATTTTTGAGTTGTTTTAAAGAATTTAAAATGGCAAATTCTTTAATTGATTCATACATAAATGAATCAAATAAATTAGATGGATCCAATTATGCAAATTGGAAATTTAAGATGCAAACAGTGCTGGAAGCATCTGGGGTTTGGGCTATTGTCTCAGGAGATGAGACAAAGCTTGCTACTACTGCCCAAGATTGGGAGAAGAGAGAAAACAAAGCCAAAGTTTTCCTCAGAATGTCTGTAAAAGACAACATAATTCTGCATATAAGAGATTGCAAAATATCTAAGGAGACGTGGGACATCTTGAAAGGTTTGTACCAAATTGCTAATACAAACCGAGTTTTGTTTTTAAAAAGCAAATTGCTCTCAATCAAAATGGAGGAAAATGAAAATGTTACTAATTTCATTTCAAGAATCAAATATTTAAAGGATAAACTGGGTGACATAGGAGAAAAGGTCTCACCCACTGATCTAGTAATTGTCACATTAACCGACATGCTAGAAGACTACCAAATGTTCATAATAGGTATTGCAACCCGAGAGAATGCTCCGACATTTGAAGAACTTGTAGGTATTATTCTACAAGGGGAGGAACGTAGAATCCATCTTATCGGAAAGCCTCCACATTCAGATTCGGCATTGATGGCAAAGGGTAAAGGAAAGCCTTGGGAACGCCACAAAGGAAAGTCTTGGGAACACAACAAAGGAAGCAAACCTCAATATGCAAAAGAACATAAAGGTATGACATCTCCTCGGTCTCATACAAATCAGAGAAAGAGTGATTCATGTTTTAATTGTGGAAAAGCTGGACATCATGCTAAGGATTGTTGGTATAAGCATAAACATGAGAACAAATATAGAAATTCATGGTAGAATAGTAATTTAGCTGAAAGGGGTGATAATGGTAATGATTAATTCCACAAATTATTTATATCATATGTTTCTTTGTCAGCTAAGACAGATGATGTGCATGCATGGTATGCAGATTCTGGTGCATCGATCCACATGTCATGTAATAGAAATTGGTTTGATAATTATTGTGAGACTAATGATGGTACTAACATCTACCTTGTTGATGAATGGTCACATCAAATCAAAGGTTATAGGGATATCTCTGTTACATTGCCAAATGGTAGTGTTAAACAAATACAAAATGTAATGCATGTACGGTATAAAAGAAAAAATTAATTTGTTTCCACCATATGAGATCAAGACATGACAGATTTTTGTAAAATCATTGTCTTTATGAAGGATGTAAAAAGACCATTATAAAGTAGTTTCTATAGGAATCAGAGTTGGAGGGATATACAAGATCGATGTGACAATGAAAGGACATCAAACCTTGGCTTCAACAATGATACCAACAAGGTATTGGCATCAAAGGTATGGACATATAAACTATCATGATTTGTTGCTTCTTGAGAAACAAGGCATGGTGGAAGGACTTCAACTATTAAAGAATGAACATAGTGCATGTCGTTGTGCTTTGGGAAAGCAATATATAGAAGAGTTTCCTTCTCATGAAGATAGAAGAAAAAGGGATATACTTGAACTTGTGCACCACGGTGTTTTGTAGTCCCATGAAGACAAGGTCTATTGGAAGAGCATATTATTTTCTCATTTTCATTGATGAGTGCACTAAATACACATGGGTGTATTTCATGTGAAAGAAAAGAAAAGTGATGTTTTAGAATACTTTAAGGAGTTTAAAACTTGGTTGTATTTAGGTACATCAAAATTCTCGAGATGGATATGAAGGGAGAGGAAATCTGAGATCTAGAGGCTTTTTGTCAAATACTGCAAAGAAAATGAAATTCTACAATAGTTCATGAATGCACCTCCTGAAATAAAAATGGAGTGGCAAAAAGGGAAAACAAAACCTTGGTTGAATGTGCATGAAATATGCTTCAAAGGTAAAAAATCTCACTAATGGTTTTGGGCTGAAGCTATTAGGCCCGATGTTTATCTGAAAATAGAAGTCCTACTAAAAGATTAGATCATAAAACTCCCATTTTGAAGCTTTTTATGGTTATAATCCTGTTATGAATCATCTGAGAATATTTGGAAGTAAAGCTTTTTCTCACATTCCCAAAGAGGATAGGAAAAAGATTGATGCAAAATCCATCAAGTGTATTTTTCTTAGTTACTATGATGAACATAAAGCATATAAGATATTTGATCCTAACATGCATAAATTATTTCCAAGCACAGATGTATTATTCCATAAGATACAGGTCATAAAGTAGATAGTCATAGTGAATGGCACATCCCTTATGACTATATTGTAGAAGATGCGGATGTAACACATGTACATAAAGATGATTAAGAGGAGGAACAGGAACAGGTACAAGGTCAGGATCAAGAAAAGGTTGAAAGAACCACCTCAAAGTAGAAGAAAGAGATGCTAGCACCAAGACTCCAAGGAGGACATCTCGTGTGATTCATACACCTATCAGGTACAGAGATTATGCTTTGATGACTCAAGTAATGAACACTATAGAACTTGCAAATTATCAACAATCTAAAGAACATAAAGTTTGGATGGATGCAATGAAAGAAGATTATGATTCAATAACGAAGAATGAAACATGAGAATTAGTACTTACAAAACAAAGTTCCAATTGGATGCAAATGGTTGTTTAAATCCAAATTTAATGCTGATAGTAGTATAGATAAATATAAAGCAAGATTGGTTGCAAAAGGGTATTCACAAAAGGAATTGATTATGAATACTTTTGCACAGCTAAGTTAAACACCATTAGAATTATGAGGTGCAGTAGCTACAAAACATAAATGGAACCAGCCAGTTAGTGTGAAGTCTGCTTTTCTGAATGGAGGATTAAAGGAGGAAGTATATCTTGTACAACTTGAAGGATTTGTTAAACAGGGGCATGAACATTTAGTGCATAAATTGAAAAAGGCTCTATGGATTAAAAGGCACCGAGGTCATGGTATGAAAAGATAGACAATTTCTTTCTACAAAAAAGGATTTGTGAAGAGTAAGAATGATCCAAATTTTTATATTAAGAAAGATGAAAAAGAACATATTGTTTGATTTCTCTCTATGTTGATGATCTAATCATGATAGGAAATGCTTCTAAGCTAATTGATCAAATCAAAAAGCAGTTATCACAAGTTTTGAAATGAAGGATCTTGGAGAACTACATTATAGTTTGGGTCTTGAAGTATGGAAAAAAAATGGTGTGACACTGGTTACACAAAGCAAATATACCAGGGAATTGTTTCAGAGATTTGATATGAATGGATCTAAGGTGATACCTACTCCATTAGAACATAATGTTAAGCTTTACATTGATGATGAAATTTGTTGATACTCAGGGGGTGAATCGATTATCAGTACAATTTAAAACCTTTTCAACTTATACTTGAACCAAATTATATATTCAATTAAATCCAATTAGAAAAGAAAAATAGTAGAAGAGATACACCAATACACCACAATACACCATGCAATATATGAGAAATAATCATGCTTTTGTTCAAGGGAAGTAATGACTTTTCCAAAGGTAGCTACAACTTTCCAAATGTAAAGGGAGGTCAAACCTCGAGAGAGAGATAAAATCCTCCAATATCAAGAGACCTTTGAACTCTCCATCCTTGCCTTCCTTCCACCCAAGAATATATGAGGAGATAATAAAACTTTACATTAAATCACATCACCATCAACCAATCATCACATAGAACTTTGATAATGCTACGAGACTTCTTCAATTTTAACAGTATTCAATTCTTGTAGTATTATGATCCTGTAGATAATGTTATCAATGTATTCTAAAGAAACTCCTCTAATTTTTCCTCCTTGAATCCTCCCCAAAGAGGTTATAGAAAGAATGGTAGACTTTATTCAATTTTGGTTTATTCAGGAGAGAGAATTTGTATAGAATGCCTCACGCTCAATATTCAACATCTGATTATGAAACTCATACAAGAAATCACAGTGGTACTCTTTCCAATGGAAGTGGATTACTTGCATTTAGTCTGTATGAAGCAGGTTATGACTATTTTACCGAACACTTTGTTTATTGACTAGTTTGAGTGGTCACAAATACATATTCCTGAGTTTATATCATAATTATAGTGAATCAAGAGTTGAAATTTTACCAAAAGGTACCTTGATATGTCTTCTCAATACCATATGATTTCACCATCTGAATGCGTTCTATAAAATAGTTATAGCAAAATGGTAAGATGACACAGAAATAACATACATACCTTAGAACACATCGCAAAGACTTCATCCTCCCTTGAAATCCTGACCTCTTTTACTTCTTCTTCCCTCTGAAATTCGACTTGTATCAAATGAATAATAATGATATTTATTGCCATTTATGTCACTTCAACACAACATTAGGACGGAGCACGACACTTTCTTATTTTGTAATTGTTATTTTGGGGCCTACATGTACTTCCTTTTTCAATTCACTTTGACATCTTCAAAATTCGTTTCTCCCTCAACCATGAGGGGGATCCATGTGATCATAATCCAAATACCATAGGAAACAACATGATGTATACTATCCATTCATGGGTGTTGTATATGCATGTGCATTTTCAGTATGTCCATCTGTATCAATCTTTAGGTCCAAAACCCATGACTAGGGTTGACATCAATGACAACAATCAATCTTCCCGATAATCTCCTTACAACCAGTGATGGAAACACTCATGCTTCCCCTATCATCATGATCCCTATTCTCTCCCCCTTTGACATCAATGGCAAGGGGTGTAGCTTCTCCCACGAGTTTAATGGAAAAAAGGTAACCTTCTTCTTTGTTTGCTCCCCACACAGACATGTAACAATAATGCTTCATCCTTATTTTTGGTCTTTGGGACGTTTCTTTCTTAGAGAATCCTTTTGTGTGGATTTTTGTCTTCTCTCTTCTTCATGTCTAGGATGTATATGTTAAGACAACTGTATTTAGGTTGCAGCCAATCTTCTGAGTTATTTTCGATTTTAAATTTACCCCGGGAATCAAACGTAAAGAGTGTATCCTTGATCACACATTTTCTTTCTTGAGTAGATTATGAGTCAAGTCTTCCACCAATAGAACATTCTTTTCTTTTTTACATTTTTTCTTCCAAGCTCTACTACCTTCTCCAAGTATTTTGAGATGAGTCATCTCCAAATGTAACGGTACCCACCCTTCTCTTCAAGTTGATGAATTGTCTTGATCCCCGGTCATGTGTAGAAGAAGAGCATCCGTGTCTACATGTACCATTCATCTTCTTCTTTACATTTTCATCGGTCGGTGCTATTCGGTAATCTTCATTGTTTGGAATCTCTTTCCTTCTCCATCTTGTGGTTGGCATAGGCACATCTTCATTCATATATCTGCAATCTAGGTGCTTTGTGACCAAGATAATTGCATTTGTAGCATACAATATTTTTTGTCCATCAACGGGTAGAATGAATTATAACTTCTGTTGATAAATCCATTATTATTTCCATATATTTTATTTTACACCATTCATGTTTCTTGTGTATTTGTTCCTTTCATTGGTCTGCAATTAATTTCCTTATGTCAAAAATTTTAGAGTATAACAATGACCAAGAAGAAATTTTGATACCTTGGAGTAAGTGGGCTTCTTCACTATGTAGTTCATCACGGGTTCATGATCTATTCTTCACATGGATTTCCTTCATCTTGATTGGAGCTTCTTTGATTTCTGAAGGGTGGAGGTCTTCTTGGATATTCATCTCTTTGTAATCATTCCTTCTTTAGGGTATCTACTGGTCCACTTCTCATCCATTGTCTGTGTAGCTCTTTCTTGACCCTGCTTGTTGGTATTTGCATATTCTTTGTATGAAGTTTCACCCATGCATCAAGATGTGTTAGAGATCTTTTGGCATGAGAGTTTCTTAAGCTCTTCCTCAATGAGACAACTTCTTGTTCAAGTTTCTCACTATCTTATTCTTTCTTTATTATTTGGACCTTCTTTACTTCTTCTATTCTTCTTGCTTCTTCCAGTAGAGTTTTCAAAGAAATGGTTTCTTCTCCTAGTTCGAGAAAGTCTTCTAATTGTTTTCTTTAAGCTTACTATTTGTCTTTTCACCTTCTTATTCTTCTTAGTTTTTTCTTAGTTTTCTTTGAGCTTGCTATTTTCCATTTCAACATGCTTCAATTTTTTAAGATTCTCATCTTCTTGTGAATATTTTTTCTTTGTAATTTTCTTCTTCTTCATTTGGACATTTCCTTCTAACCCGGTGTCGCCTTTCAATCCTTGGCCTTGAATACACATTCCTCCAAATTCAACGTGAGACCTACTCCTTCACAATTGGAAACAGCCGACCTCTATTTTCTTCTTTTGAAATGCGAGATGTTGTAATCTTCTTCAACTTCTTCTTCTTCTTAAGCTTCTTCCCTTGGATAAATTTCTTGTAGCTTGTCCCAAAGATATTTTGCTTTGATACACATGATCCCACCTTGGATTTCGATGAATCTGTCAATCCATCGGGATGGTGTCCACTGCCAGTTCTTGTTCCCTTTTCCTTCTAATTTGCAGTCTTTGGTTTCTTGAAGCATTATATCCACAGAATAGCGAGACAAACATCTTCCTTAAGAGATTTCAAGTAAGTTTCCATTCTATTATTTTTCCGATGTTCAGAATTGCTTCCATAAAATGGTAGAATCTCATTTGGAATGTTTCCTTCCATTACTACTTGAATCGTTCTGGTGGTTAAAGCTGTCTTGAAGGTAACGCTTTGATACCAATTGTTGAAATCTTTTGAGAGGGGTGAATGGAATTATCAATACAATTTAAAACCTTTTTCAAAGTTATGCTTAACCATTCAATTATATCAGACAATGAACAATTGCTAAGAGTTACACCAATACACTACAATACACCATGCACAATGTCTGAGAAATAATCAATAGTTTTTGTTCGAGGTAATGACTTCCAGTGCTACAACTTCCAAATGTAAAGGGAGGGATAAACCTCCAAGGAGGAAGATACAATCCTCAATATCAAGAGTGTTTGAACTCTCTATCCTTTTCCCTTCCTTCCACCCAAGAATATGAGAGATAATAAAACTTTACATTAAATCATCACCATCCAACCAATCATCACATAGGCCCGAGTAATGCTGAGACTTTTCGAATTTAAATTTTTCAATTCTTGGAGAACTCTGATCCTATAGATAATGTTACTCAATGTATTCTCTGAAACTCCTCTAATTTTCACTCTTTGAATTCTCCCCAAAAGGGTTATAAGAAAGAATGGTAGACTTTATTCAGTGCAGTACGTTAGAAGACCCAACCTGTATGCCCTGTGCTCAATATTTAACATATAATTCTAAAACTTCCTTTTAAAGGAAATTATAGTATATATTATTTCCAATGGAAGTGGTTCCAGCATTTTGAGTCTGTATGAAAAAAAGTTATGGCCGTTTTACCTCGAACATCTGTTTATTGACTAGTTTCAAGACAGGTCACAAACCCTATATTCCTGAGTGTATCCTCCATAATTATATAGCGAATCAAGGCTAAACTTTTTATAGAATGCAGGTGATATGTCTTCTCAATACCATGGCGATTTCACTATCTGAATCGTTCTAGAAAAAAGGATATAGCAAAAATAATTGCAAGATATTACAGAAAATAACATGCATAGACACATCACCAAAAACTCATCCTCCTTGAGAATTCGGCCCTCTTTTCTTCTTCTTCCCTCTCTGAAATTAAATTTGTATCAAATGAATGTATAATGATGATATTTATTTATACCATTTATGTCACTTTTTTTTTAACATTAGGGCTGACCTGACCTTTTCTTATTTTGTAATTATTTTTCGGAGGCCTACATGTACTTCCTTTTTCAATTCACTTTGTCATCTTCAAAATTCACATTTCTCCTCAACCATGAGGATCATGTGATGTTATACATACCGGAAGTAACATGATGTATACTATCCATTCATGGGTGTTTTATAGCTCATCAGCATTTTCCTTCATGTCCAAATACTATTTATCAATCTTACTTGGTCCAAAACCCATGACTAGAGGTTGACATCAATGACAATCAATCTTCCAGCAGAGACCAAAGGGTGGATGGAACTTCGTATCGACAAGCTGGTGAAATTCTGAATTATCTCACCATATCGGGCCCGGATATTTCCTACTGGAGTCAACATCCTTAGTCGGTTCATGGCTAAGCCTCATGAGGAGATCACTATAAAGCATTAAAAATAGTCCTTCCGTTATTTGAAAGGCGTTGATTTTGGTATTATATATATTGATGAATTTGATGTTAAGTTGGCAAGATATTCAGATTCTGACTGGGCTGGAAACCTTAGTATTGAAAGTCAACCCTGATTAAGCCATTTAGAATTGGTTGAAGTCATTATCAATGGGCTTGATGAAAATAGCTGTTTCTTTGTCTACAACGAAGTCAGTACAAAGCCTTTGTCTGCGATACTACATGTGAAATTTAATAAGATGAGGAGAATTCTTGGTATGGAGAGAACAAAAGGCACTATGATGATCAAGTGTAATAATCAAAGTTCAATCAAACTTGCTAATAACCCTATGTATCATGCGAGAACTAAGCACATTGAAATTCAACATCATTTTGTTAGAGAAAAGATACAGTCAAAAGAGATTGACTTAATATATTGTAACATAGATGAAAATATGGTTGATATTTTCACTAAACCATCACAGGAAAGCAAAATTTGAAATTTGCAGAGTTGCTAGGTGTGGTAGAAAATCCATTTCTCCATTAAGGGGAGTGTTAGAAATAAATGAAAAATTAGGATACTTAGTTAGATTCCACATTAACTAAGTTGTTGTGTGACTTTCATATTTAGGGTTTGTTGGTGGTTTTAGATCCACATTTGTAGGAGGTTAGTTCAAGCTTGTTTGTGCTATATAAATATAATGATTGGCTTCAATAATCAACAAATGTGAGCTCTGCTCATGTATTGTGTTCTGCCTCTATTAATTAATTTGTTTAACATTTCCTTCTGATTTCTTTTTTTCATAGTATGTATAGCCATAGAATTTGAAAAACATGAAGGAACATGAGTTATATATTTTTGTTGAACATGGTTCTTACTTAAAGGTTGTGCTTTTCTCTCCAACTTACTCGAGGTCGAAACCAATCCAAAGCCAAACCATTAGGATTAGGATTGGAGATCACAGTCCCCAAAATATGTTTCTGTATGTATAGGAATGTTTTTTATTGAAACCATCATTCAATATATTAATCAATCATTTTCCCATTTTAATTATTATTTAATCTTTTCATTATTAAATATTGTTACTTTATATATATATATATATATATATATATATATATATATATATATATATATATATATATTATGAATTGATGTTTTTGATAACATGTTTCCATGTTTCATCCAGTTTCCATCCGACTTCGTAGTGTAAACATGTATACACTAATCTCAAAATTTTAGATGCGTAAAAAATAATAAGAAAAGAATGAGCAATTATGTATAATAATGAGTGAAACAAATTATCAATCTTTGCCTTCAAAGAATTACAATCAGAGATATATGAATTTTTAAGATTTGTCTTCTTTTTGGAAAAAACAAGTTCAACCACTCTAATTTAAATGAACACAAGCTTGAAATCAAAACAACCTTTCTAATATGCGAGTTGGTAGAAAGAATTGAATTCATAATTAAAAAATAGTACAGCTGAGCAAGAAATATTGGACGATCAAAATCTTTACATCAGACAGACTTGCGTGTCACTCATACATCAGAGAAATATTGGGCTTTGTCAGAGAAAATCTAGATCGGTCATTTTGGGAAATATTGGGCTTTGTCATGAACATATCAAAATCTATACATCAGAGAGACTTGGGATTGGGCTTCGTCATGAACGGATTCATTGAAGTGCTTATACGCACAACAATAATTCGCAGCTCGTAAATCTGTGCTTAACACTGCCCTAATATACTTTATCAAGTTGACAGCCATCAATGGCCTCCTCCAGGGCTTGGAGTAGAACCCAGTTGTGCTTAACACTGCCCTAATATACTTTATCAAGTTGACAGCCATCAATGGCCTCCTCCTGGGCTTGGAGTAGAACCCAGTTTGACTTGGAAATAATGGAGAAAGCGCTAGTTGTAAGCGCCAGTAATAAGTGCGGGTTGTAAGCGCCAGTTAGAAGAGTCAGTCCTTAATTAAGAGTCAGTTGTCTAGTTGTCTTTTGGTTTGCATGTAGCCGACTCGGGAGAGTCTTTTCCTATATAAACATGTAATCCGCCTTCATTGAATACTAAGAAGTGTGCGTAGCCTCACCGTATTGTTTTGCTCTCGTATATTTTATCTTGGTATCAGAGCCACGGGAGTAAGGTGCGAAAATTGGAGAGGTTCGCAGGTCTCTCCTCTAGTAGGGTGCGGGGGAATACTACTCAGCCTTTCGCGCATAGCAAGACGGAAAGATTCCCGTAGGTGGAGTACTCGGGACGTGCGAACACCTCGCAGCTGGAATACGGATGACGTGTGAACTCCCCACAGACAAATAGAACGTGAGGTGCGAGGACTGAGATAGTTCAATTTGCATGCATGAGCGGCTGCCTGAGAGAGAGACGCCCCATCTCTTTGCTGCGTGAGAAAATCCTATTTGGTGCGTGGATTAATTTGGAAGAATTTTTGGTGAGCGTGGAGTTTGAATCGTTTTTTGTGCAAGGCTGGTGCGGTGAGAAATCGTGAGCATGGAGTTTAATTCAGTGAGTTTGGGTGCATGCATGAGAAATCGTGAGTTTTTTGGATATATGGATGCGTGGATATTAGTGGATATCTGATAAAGTGAATGTATGTTAAAGTGGATATTTAAAGTTTATTCATTCTTTTTTTTTTATTATTGTTAAAGTAAATACATGCATGTGTATTAAAACAAAGGTTTCTTTTAAGGAATTCTTTTTTTTAATACTTAAAGTGGCTAAGGAATTGTGAGGTGAAGTTTATTAAAGTGGAGGTTTATTAAAGTGGATTATTAAAAGGATTGAAGTTTATTAAAAGTTTTTTTAAGGAGGGAGTTATAAGTTTTTTTAAAAAGTGGATATTTTGGATATTAAGATGCATGCATGATATAAGCTGAGAACAGAGATAGATTGAGTCGGATCGGTAGTATCCGAAAGTAGAGCGACAAAACGTTGCATATCCTTGGTGATTTTCTTGCAGAGACTAAATTGCAGCGATGGCGAATCCGCTGGCAGAGACCTACCTCAACGAAGACAACAAGTTAGATGGCTCGAACTTCATTAACTGGAAATTCAAGATGCAGATGCTCATGGAGGGCTATGGTGTCTGGAACATTGTGAATGGACCCGAACTGAAACTTGTTGCGGCTGCAGGTGCGACAGCAGCAGTAGGAGGTGAAACAGTAGCGGTAGGAGGTGCGACAGCAGCACAGATCCAAGACTGGGAGAAGCACGAAAACAAGGCAAAGGTATTGTTGCGCTTGTCTGTTAAAGATAGCATAATTCCACATATTAGAGACGCTACAACTTCTGCTGCAACATGGACAGCTCTTAAAGCATTGTATGAAACTAGCAACACAAATCGCATTTT
>SNQJ01S0059050.1:0-16727 GCA_010110895.2 Picea sitchensis
AAGGCCTGTCCTAAAGATAATTTTCCCACACCATTCATCGACCAGATAATTGATGAATGTGTGGGTTGCGAGGCCTTTTCTTTCATGAATGGTTTTTCAAGATATAACCAAATACAAATCAAACCCGAAGACCAGCACAAAATGACACTCATCTATCCATGGGGTACATTCGTGTATTGTAATATGCCTTTTGGTCTCAAAAATGATGGAGCCACCTTCCAGCGGGCCATGGCTTTTTCTTTCCATGACCTCAAGCATATATTCGAGGCTTATTTAGATGATTTATCATATTGATCTCGCAATAGAACATATCATCCCACACACCTCCAACTTATCTTCGAACGATGTCACTACTTTTGGATTCGCTTGAATCTAAACAAATGCATCTTTTGCATAACGTTAGGACATTTGTTAGGTTTCATAGTATCAACAATGGGGATCATGGTCGATCCTCTCAAGGTTGAGGCAATAATTCAATTGCCCCCCACAAACACATTCCTTCAACTTTAGAGTCTACAGGGAAATGTTATTTTTCTAAGACGCTTTATCACTAATAATACCGATATCACCAAGGGATTTATGCACCTACTTAAAAAAGACGTTCCTTTTTATTGGGACGATACTGCTCAATGATCTTTCCCCGCATTGAAACATGTGCTCACAACCACCCCTTTGCTTCGACCACCTAACTATAACAAGGATTTCTTATTATATCTGGCTACAACAGATTCAACCATTGACATGGTATTAGTTTAGGAAGATGACTTGTTCTTAGAATATGTTATCTATTACCTGAGCTGAGGCCTCATAGAACTGGAACTCAATTATTCTCATATCGAAAAATTTGCATTGGAAGTAGTCCATGTTGTTCAACGACTCCATAATTATGTTTTGTTTCGCAAGACCACCATCATTGTTGTCATGAATCCATTTCAGTACATGTTGACATGATGGGTAATAGGTGGAAAAATCAATAGATGTATAGTCATCCTCCAGGAGTTTGACTTAGATTTCGTTTCAGCGAAGTCCAAAAAGTCACTGGTCTTCGCAGAACTTATTTCGGAGCTTCCGGTTGAGTCAGGTGATCTTGTGCCCGAAGAGTCTCCTATCAGAGGAAATATATTTTTGATCACCTCTTCGGATCCTCGGTACAAAGATATACTTATCTATCTCTAGACTATGAAGTGCCCCGCCACTACTTCTCATGATGAGCATCGACGCATACGCCATCAGGCTAAGAATTATCTCATACTCAATGATACATTGTATCAGAGAGGTGTAGACTGCATCCTACGCCAATGTCTCACTCATGAAGAAGTACTTATAGTGCTTAACGATTTCCATACTGGAGCTTGTGGTGGTCATTTTTCTGGGTTGGCAACATCCCAAAAGATTCTACGAGCATGTTACTTCTGGCTGACACTTATCAAAGATTGTATCGAATCGGTCAATAAGTGCCATCTGTGTGAAATATTCTCTTAGAAGATGAGGGCACATCCTACTCGCATGTTTCCTGTCATCACATTTGGTCCCTTCACCAAGTGGGGGATTGATTACACTACATGCAACCCTCCTTCAACAAGGGGGCACCGCTATATTATCGTAGCTGTAGACTACTTCATAAAGTGGGTCGAGGCTATGCCAATGTTTAAAGATGATGGAGAGACTGCAACTCTCTTTTTATTCAACCAAATAATAGCAAGGTTCAACATCCCAAGGGATATTATCACTGGCCATGGAAGACACCTTCAAAACCAGATGATGACTGAGTTAACATCAAAGCTTGGGTTACGGCAGGAACATTTTTCACCTTATTACCCCCAAGCAAATGGTCAGGTGGAAGCTGTGAACAAAAATCTTAAGACCATTCTACAACAAACGATCAACTCAGCCAAGTCAAATTGGTATTTGATGTTATACTTGGCATTATGGGCTTACTGAACATCTGTTAACACTGCAACCGGTTTCTCACCTTTCCAACTCATTTACGGGTTGGAGGCAGTCTTTCCCATAGAATCTCATATCCCATTTCTAAAGTTGGTAGTATAGTTATTTCCAGACACTTCTCCACTTGAAGAATGGTTAGTATACCTTGAACAACTCAATGAGCAGTGTCATGATGCAGCCCTAGCCAATGAGGCTCACAAACATAAGGTCAAGTGGTCAGTATGATAGGTCCATTCATCCTCGAATTTTCTCTAAAGGTGACCTTGTCCTGGTCTATGACCAAGATAAGGACCCCTTGGGGGCAGGAAAATTCAAACCCATGTGGTTCGGACCTTTCATCATAAAAGAGGTTTTAAAAAAGGGTACTTATCATCTGGTTGACTTTCAACAGATTTCTTTGGAGGGAACTAGAAATGGGCTCTACCTCAAGAAGTATTACTCATAGGCAGGTCATTGTGGGTAACTTTTTGTAAAATATGTATAGTCTTTGTACTATTACTTTTTAATTTCTTTTAGTGTTATGGATGTGTCGTTGATGTTATATTTTTTCACTATGGTAGATGTCAAGTGATTCCAAGGTGTTCATTGGGTATGCAGACGGAGCTAGTCGGCACACTCAGAGGCTTGCCTCCGCAGCTTGGGAAATCTTTACAGCTCAAGGCCAATTATTATCTTCCGGAGGTATATGATTAGGTGACACAAAAAATAATGTCACCGAGTATAGTGCAGTTATTGAGTTGCTTCATGACACTTTGTGATTTGGTATCTCTCATCTCTGGGTCTATCTCGATGCTCAACTGGTTGTGTCTTAGTTAAACAGAGTATACTGGGTTCATGATCCAACATTACACCGACGATTCCTTAGGGTACGTCACTTAAAACAAAACTTTGATTATATTACATATTTTCATGTTCTTAGGAGATTAAACCAAGTTACAGATACTCTATCTAATCAAATTTTAGATTGGCATCTTGCACACATATGAAAGACCATTCACATAAACAGGTAAATACATTTTTTGCACACATGATCCATAAGACACAAAAGACAAAAGAAAAACCATATATAATATCATAAAGTAACCAGAGTACATAGATGGATGCAAGCACCTCAAAAATATGACCGTTAATGAGTCACAAGGATTATTCCCTCAAAAAATATATAAAAGTAGTGCTCGTGGCACGTAAAAATGTCTAGCTAAAGTCAAGGCCTGTGAGCCCTGTTCTACTAATCCACAACGTTGGCTATACATCGAAACAACCAGACCCAGGTCCATGGTGACCCCACTACATGAGGCTACATAGATGGTGGCAGGTCCTCAATCTCTGCCATTGGGTCCATGTGAGTGAGCACAGTAAATTTTTGCTCGACTCGTCTCAATACCCTCTCAGCCTCCCCGACTAGAATATCTCCTACTACTACTGGTCCCCCTGCGGCGACAGGTGCAGACCCTAGATGAGGATGACGCCTCTTCTTCGCATAGTCAATGGGTGGCACTGGTCCCACATCTTCACACAATGAACACATATCTATTAAATACTTTGTTATAACAAAAAAAAATGATATATATAACGAAAATGACATAAAAATTACATATGTTTAAAAAAAAAAAAACTACAAAGGTGGAGACTTACCCATCTCCCCTCACTCCTCACCAGGAGGTAATGGTATCTCAAGGTCTCTCAAGAAATCAATCCCAACATAGTGGTAATCCTATATAACTAGGATATTTCGTGACAACCATGCAAATAAGTCATCATCGAAGGATTCATTGGTCCTTCCGCCACCCTTTCATGGTAGTAATACTGCCCATCTACACATAGCAGGAAGAGAGGCCTGGTGTCCTCATACCACTACTCGAGGACTAAAACTCAGAACTCTCTCAAAAAAGAATGAACACAGAATGGTCCCGAACCCAAAGTTCCCATGTGTCCACAAACGATAATCTGTCAACTTCCTTTTCATGCACTCAAGCAATGTTGTACTCCAATCAAAAACTTATGCATTTAAGCACTGGAATTCACAGTTCATCTGTGCATGGGACGCCTGATGTAGAGAAACAGAACCAGTGATTCTCCCAATTAGCAATACTATCACCTATAGTGATAAGTCAGTGATCTTTCTTATGGGCACTTGCGTGCTCAAGCAATCTATATCATTTACACAATATAGACCTATCAATTCCACTATGTTGTGCAGCCTCGAAGAAAAAGTATGGAAGTTGACTGGTTCCCCTCTCCTAGAGAGTCCATTCAAAAAGTAAATGTCCTCGACCATGGGCACCAGTAAATGCCCCTCTAACATGAATTCCTCTACATCCAAATGCCAGTCGTCAACCAAGGCATCTAGTAACCTAGGTTATGCCTACATAAAAGGACATAGGAAAAACTTGAGTAACCAACATTGCATCAAAGTAGCCACAGCATTGGGGTTTTCCTCGACCAACTCACTAACCTCTTCATGCTCTCTTTCTCTCCAATGGACATACATCCTGCAAAATATAAAGGTTCAAGAGGGTTAACCCTTGATTTTTAAGCCTTTTTCATTCCATAAGGGGTCCATGCGTGTTGTAATGGCGATAGTCGCGTGTACACGTAGGCAGAGTTTACTCTGCCTAAATGTACACGCAGCCTTTCCTGAGATATCCCACATGGACCTAGGGCCGACCTTTTAAAGGTCAACACCCCCCTAAAAAATGAAACCCAATGAAAAAATAAAACCCAATGAAAAAATAAAGACTTAAAATGCAAGATAAGGGAGTTTGTACTTACTTGGTCCAGATAGAAGTTCGTTTCATCCACTGTAGCTCCCAAAATCATTGCTTTTGACAAAGGGGATCTTTTGGTTCCAGAGTCAATTTCCAAATCAGCAATGGTGATAATGAGCTGTCAGCTTCTATTTATAGACTTTTTGGCCTCTTTTTGTCACTTTTTTGGCCTCCCTTATCATTTTCTTTATACCAAAAACCATTTAGAGTGATTTAGGAGTTGCTTAGGAGGGATATGATCAGGTATTGGGACAGTTTTTTGAGTTTTGAGTAATTTTCAATGGTCCATAATTTTTTTTTCTGAGGATCAACTTGAGCATATAGGTTAGGTTTCTACCGTGACTTTTGTATCTCATTTCCTTTTTCCTTTTCCATAGGATCGATCCCATCAAGTTATGACATGGAACCATCATATTTTCTTTAGAAGTGTCACGACTTGGTGGTAGATCTTACCGGAACATGGATGCCCTAGGTAGATCTTGGTTGCATTATGGTATCTATGTTGTCTTTAATCACTGTAGGCTTGGGATTCCTTGTATTTTTTCTTGATTATGAGTCTGAGCCTCATTTACACGATTCATTTTTTCTCTTGACCTCACCCTCAGGACTCCCAAAAGATGTCATGGGTCTTCTTTTAATCCCTTTTCAAACCCTCTAAACATGACAATATTGTCGAGCGATCTTGTGGCCTTTCATGCTCGTTAAAATGAAATTTGAAGTCACATCTGTCCGACGGTAGTTTACCCCTTTTTTGGTCTAGACGGTCAACTATACGAACAAAGGTATACTCTATGGAACTTCAGTTCTCTAGAAGATTACTCTCAGGTATAATTTTATCCCTTTTTCAGGCCTGAGGGACTAAACTTATGAAGAAGTAACCCCCACAGAGTCCATAGTTAATCTCTTTTCAAACTCCCTAAAATTGAAAATATCGTTGAGTGACCTTATTCTTTCACACTCGTTAAACTGGTCTAGAAGAACATTCTTGACGGAGACCATAGTTAATATTTTTTCATACTCCTTAAAAATGAAAAAATGGCTGAGTAATCTTGTCCTTATCACACTCGTTAAAATGGTTTTGAATAGACATCTTGTCGGTGCTAGTGTACCTCTTTTTCGAACCAACTAGAATATTTTTGAAAAAGGTACCCCAATGGAGTCTCCTTTTATGATTTTTCAGACTCTCTAAATATGAAAAACCACCGAGCTTACCTTCTATGGGCTCATTAAACTTACATCGAAGGATGTTACCATTGTGTGTTTTGTTAACCGCATTTGCATACCTTATACGCCAGCCTTGTAGCACTTTGCTTCTGCGTCTTAACACCATTGGTCCCTGGAGTATTTTTCCCGAGTATCATTATTATGAACATCAGTCTTGTCCTTGCACCTTGAACTTGTATGTTTGTAGCACTCGCTCCTCCATTGTAACATAACAATCCTTTATTCTTTTTCCAAAATCATTGAAAAAGACAAAAAAATCAAATATACCCCAAAAAGAGGAAGGGAAAAATATTTTCTTTATTGGCAACATAATGAGTTGCCCTTGGATAAAGCACATCTATCCAATTGTTTTTCAAACTATGGGATGTAGTATGACCTTAGGAAGTTGTTCTCGCTACATAGGGTTCTGTCCTCCTCCATTTGGTTATTCTTCCAAACATATGGAGAGTTTGCATTGCCTCCTACTTCGTGAACTTATGATTAATGCCATGATTCCTAAGTCTCATCATTTGTCATGTTGTTTTCCAAGGGAATTTTCTACAAAGACTGAGTCGACACCTCTGCAATTTGTCTCTTTCCCTCATACCCGACCATCCTGAATGTCCAATCAAGTCCTTCTTCAAAATCAATGAAGCCTTCAGTCGGATAATCAAGATTATCTAGTCCATGACCAATGAGACATCGAATAACTCTGGTAGTGAAGTCGTACACTCATATTACACTCCTACCTTGAGTTTTGAAGATTTTGAAGTTGATACTCTAGCTCTGAAGATCTCATCTCCAGCCATCATGTCGTATCAACTTCTAGAACATGGATACTCTATATGTATATCTTTTTGATTTCAGGATGTAGCTCTGTTGTGTATTGTTCATGGCTACAATTTATATAGTTATTTGACATGGATCTACAATGTATTTTATTGGTATCCATGATTCTCATTTATCTTGAGCATGGGTATGCCCACCTCAGTGAGACATTTGTTATTTTGCAGACGACACCTCCCAGTTCCTGGTCCTTGGGCTCACTTGTTCGGCACATCAGTAAAGATTGGTAATGTATTTCGGCCATCATATGCTCTTATGACCTCACACATTAGGGGGCATATGTTATAACCCTAATTTTCACCATACATGCTTACCTAGCATCAGGCCATCTCAGATCCCTTTTTTGCCAAAGCACTGCTAAAAAACTCTTTAAAAAACCTCTTTTATAAAGGCCCACGTGCCCTACTCCATTACTACATGTGTGTACATGCTAGCTGACCTAAAACAGCCCGCGTGGACCGACAAAAGAAAGAAAAAAGGAAAGTTTCTGACGAAACACACAAGTTTGGGTGAGTTAACTAAAACTCTTGGCCATGCATGGCCTAGGGTTCGTCCAAATACCTAGCTTCTTATAGCCTATAAAAGAAGGGTTAGGGGTACCATTTGGAGGAGGAAAATAGAGAGTAGAGAAACTATGCCCAATTGTATATTCCCATTGTCCCAACCCTTTATCCATCCTTGTGCAAGAACAGATACAAAGCAAAGAAGTTGGAGGACATTTGAAGAGGAGCCCAGGATCAGGATTCACAGAGCAGTGGCCGGTCTTGACATTGTAAGTTGATTCATTAAAGTTAATAATAAATAAATGTTTTTCCCGTCCCACTATATGAGTTCTTCATAGTTCAGTAAATATATGTTTGAATCTCTAATACATTAGTCTGTAGGTAAAATGCATGTGTAGTTTGTTGCTTGTTTTGTATGCAGGTCAAACTTGGGAGGAGAGCTGCCAATAAGCGGTCAAGTGTGAAGAAGGATAGACATCAACCATCCATAAAAAGGTATGTTGGTCTAACCATATATTCACTGAAAAGAAATGGGGATTAGGTTTGGGGATGAAGGTAGAAAGTAGGTTTCTTTTGGTCATATCTGCATGCATAATATAACCCTATTTGCTAGTCCGTAGGGGGATTTCCCACCACAACAAGAAGGGAAGAGAAGAGATGACATATTCAGGATTAGAGACGAACTCATTCCAATTCCTTACTGCAACTGAAAAATTAAACCTTTTACATGAATGATGATCAATGATATGTAATCAAGAAAGAAAGTCTATTGATAAAGAAATCAAATATTTTGTGTTTCTAGTAATTTCAAGGATATTCATGCATTCAAACCAGCTAGAAGTTTTCATCTTCTTGAAAAAACTAATCCATGTGAAAGATTATACCCATATTAATTCATTCATATGGGTTTCAATGCTAGCACTAGTTGAGAATTACACCTCTCATAATTATTTTGTGAATACTTCTAGTTCCATTGTTCAACCTTGTACTTCAGGGGGTAAGTATTGGTGAGAACTCCAATTCATTTTCTACAAATTTGTCTTCTTTGGCCTTGGGAGATCTTCATTTTGTCTCTAATTCTCTAAGCTCTATAACTGTTGTTATAGAGTGAGAGGCTTATTTAACCATAGCTCTGATGTTTCATAATAATTTATAATCTTATGAATATGAGTGTCTTCCTCAAATATCATCCTTATTTCTAGGTGTCTATATCTTTTCATGATCAAACTCCAGAAAACCTTTCTGAAAACATTCACCATAGTAATATGGAAATGGTGATCAAAATATGTCTGGATGTTTGAGATAAAACCATGAGTATTACATGTTCTAGTTGTCATGAGACAGAGTAGACTTGAGCTCGATTGTTGGTTTGTTGGATGAAATCTCTCTTTTTGGATGAAGAATGATTATAGTTTTCACGATTACCAGTTCTTCCCTAAAGAAGCGTGCTTGAGAGGAATTTTATTGACAAATATCCTTGATATTAGATTCCACTTGAGATAAATCAGGGGGAGACTAAAAATTGATACTTTTTCCTCGAGGCATATACTAAATGCAAAGTATAGTATTACTTTCGCCCATGACTAAAAATAGACTTTAACACTAGAGAAAAGAATAAGTGTGTGATGAATTCTCAAGCATACCCTCTATCATAGATCCACAAATGCTTGAGTGAGTTCTTCTCAATAGAAACCATATTGAGTAAGGAAATGAAAAACAGACATGATTTCCTCAATCCAATCTCAATCTTAGCCTAACTATCAAGCATTTCCCAACATATGTTCTTTCATTGTTTTGGGGTAACTAGCTACCCAACTATCAATGTTAAGGTAATTGTTGTTGAGAAAAATGAATTTTTCAATTGAACCTCTAAGAGAATTCTTGCACATGAATTACTCAAGAAGATAGAGGAAAACCAATATTAAGTCAAAATTTTAGTTAGAGGAAAACAAAAAAGTATTAAATAAAAAACAAGAAATATTTGATGAAAAGCAACTTGAACTACAAACTAGACTAATCGCAACAAGCGATATTTATTGAATCGATCAAAACAAAAAACAATCTATGCTAAAACTGGAAAAGGAATCAACATCTAAGTTATGAAATAATGAAGTAAGAAAAAGTTAATATGATAATACTATTGCTAAGTTGAGTAGCTGACTTGGAAGCTAGATAACCTATACTAGCTTAAAGATGTCTAGGTGTAAGCATGCTGCCAGTGAAGGAATTCAAGCAAATCCAAACCTGCAATCACATATTAGTTGAAGGCCAATTAGAGAGAATGTAGTGAGGGATACAATATTGGAATAATGTAGTGAGGGATACAATATTGGAATAATTGATTCATTTGAGTCTCCACTCAACAAATTTACTTTAGAATTTTTATGATTCGTGATACATGCAGACATGTAAGATTCTCCCAACCAAGAATCAATCATGTCGAAAAATTTAAAATGATCACTATATGACTGTTGTAAGGAAATCAAGAATGAGATACATACTTGATGAGGCTCATGAATGAAATTTTCATGCCATGCACTTTGTAAGGGAGTCTTGGAGTGGGTGTTATTTCTCATCCCAGGGAAAGAAGTAAGTTAACTAGTACTTGACATAATCATCAGTTGAAATTGGCGTGTCTCATTGTCAATGTAGTTCTCCGTAGGTTCAAATTTCACATACTCCACATGTTGAGGGGATAACTAATATCTGATTGTTGAATGGAAACATTGAGACAAATGTGACTCTAGATATTCTCCTATAACATCAATGAAATCTTATTAAGAGTTTTGGAGAAATAATATTAAACCTAGGGGTAAGTGATATATCTGCTCCCAGGGAGTAGCATGTAATTCTACCGAAAATTGAGATAACGAAGGTTCTTGAATAAAATAAATGTTTCTTTTATTTTTCGTGGTGATGGTTTGTTTGTCTATTGTGATTTTTCCATAAGGATCAACAAACTCATGGTGCTCTACATACTTTATATTTTTATTGATTAGCATATGTTCACCAAGGTCATAAATCTCAAATTGAGTAGGTTCAATGAGTGATAGGTTGATTCTTTCATTCAATTCCAGAACTAGAAAGTAATCATCAAACATAGGGACATAGAAACTATATTGTGATTCACTATATTCCAGAAACTCAAATTGCGAAGGACTTTCAGAATAGTGCAATCCGGATGAAGTATTGTTTAGGATGAATTTTTGATCGATCAATGTTGGACAATGTTCTTGATCTGTTATATCACAAATAGATACGAGATATGAAAACTAGTTGAATATTTATTGTCCCAAGGGTTCATCACTTTCAGGAAATCTACAGTAAATCTGCATGACTCTTTGAAAGAAATCATTCTCATATTCATTCCATAGCCTACATATTTCTTCCATTTGATCAACGAGTTTTCAATAAAAATAATTTTGATGAGAAGCGATGAACATTTCCATGAATTGTTTCCAGTTATGGATTTGTTTTGTTGGTAATGTCATAAACCAAGATTTAATTCACCCATCAAATGCGAGGATGAATAATCGACATATTTCATTTTCATGAACATTATTAATATTTTGTTGAGTGATGTCAAATTGATTGATATGCGTGAATGTAGATACATTTCGTTCACCATCAAATTTTGGGTTTGAAAAGAGATTGAACTTCTCAAATGGAATGCCTTTAGTGGGTCTTGAAAGACCTAGAGGTTCATCCAATACAAAGGTATGGAGAGGAGCCATGGGATAGTTAAAAGTTAATTGAAATGACTCCACATGTGTAGAATTGTCATTTTCCCTCCTTCTAGCACCAATTATGCTGACAGGTCTAAATTCACCCAACAACAGTAATGGGTTACCCCCGGTAATAAGTCACAATTAGACCTCTCATCGTTTGGAATAGGGAACCCATCCAGATTCTAGCCTAGAAACCATTGTTGGTTTGGTTTTACTGGTTGTGACCTGATCCACTGATGAGGGTAAGTGATGGATGGTAATGCAAATGAAATATGTAGATGAAGACTATGTAAACATAGGTATCTAATCTAATTCTAATCTAAAATATCCTAGATATGAGTGAATTAACGTAAGTGAATGAGTTGTGACATGAAAATAACTCTACCAGTAGCTTCACCCAAATAGTCGAAATGAATAAATAAACTCAGGTAACGCATACACATGAACATATAATCATAATAGTCTAAGTTACTATATATCATACATTGGAAGCTCATTCACTTAGGACATGTAATATAAGAAATAATAACAAAACTGCAAGAAAACATATATTGCATTAGAATAGTCTATAAACAAACATGCTCTTATAGACCATGTGAACAACAAACATTCTTCTTGAAATAGTTCACAGCAAAACAACAACACATGCACGTCCTCTCTGTCAAAACTTGACCTCGAGGGCTTCTCTGTATTAATAGTTTTAGTCATAGTACATGAAAATTCTAAGGATATCTCTTCAATTTTAGTTGACACCATATTCCCAAAAAAGTTCAAGAGTGTGAAATGTTTGAAGAGACAAAAATCCTCTTCTTTGGGTTCAATTATAGTATTTATTGAGGTTCAATAAGAATTTTGTCCTTTCATATCCCTTTGAGACCTTTTATCTTCCAACATTTTTTGCATCCTCTTTGTGATGATGAGTAATAAGGACATCAATTACATTTCAAATTTCTCCCCTAGTGTTGGTGGACCATCATGGAGTTTGTCCATGGTGGAACTTGACCATCATAATGATTGGATTGGGAATTAGGGAATTGATATTCATAGGGTTCAAACTCCTTCTTCAGTAGTTATAGCTTGGTTCCCATCACTGCTTACCATTGGTATAATAATTGAGATCATTTTACTATTTTATTTTCTTTGGCTATGGATCACATTGAAAGAGTGTTTATCCCTCTATGCATCGGTACCCAACACTATTTAGGATAGAATAGATGAGAGTAAATACAAATAAATGATAAATACTAATCATTAAAATGTGTATTAATGGGGAATTGAGTAATTGGAATGTCAAGCAAACTTCCCTATATTCAATCCCTGGTTCGTCCACTCATGATTGAGGTGTTTCATGTACTATATCCTCATCCAAAAATAAATATACCATGGGTTAGGAATTTATCAAATCATATAACTAGGAAGTTATATCCCTCAGAAATACCTTTCCAATGGTATAAATAACATGCAATATAGACACCTAAGTAAAAAGTTATGGTCGATTTACAATATGAAGTTTTTTTATTTTCAAAGGAGTTAGTACTAAATCATCCAACCTGTATCGAAGGAGTTAGTACTAACTCCTCTGACTTTCCATCAGAGGCATTAATACTAACTTCTCCATATTCTATCGAAGTGTTTTGAACTAACTCCTCTGATATGTATAAGAGGAGTTTAAACTAAGTCCTCTAATATGTATTGGAGGAATTGAAGGGAATTATTTTGAATCACTTTGAAGGATTCAAAGGGAGGTTCTCCTTCTGGGGAAAGAAAAATTGGAAAAAATTCTAAGTGTCAAATTGGTAAGAGGCAATGAGAGCTTGAGTTCAAAATCCCATAACTTCCTCATACAATGTCGGATTGAGGTGTAATTTTTTACAACACAAAGAAAAAATAGAGATGATTGCATCAATATAACTGAACATGTTGGTGCATCATTTGAGTGGATCCATGTCTAAATATGGCCATGATTATCGAGGATTTCTTGGTGGGAAAACCTAGATGATCCTTTTGACACTTTCATACCTCGAATTTTGATTCAATCAATTGTATTGGGATCATACTTGCACAGTATATACAATAGGAATATTTTTTTGGTGAGAGATATACTGACTACACTGTGGCTTTTCCGATCCAAACAGAAAATCCCACCCACATCAATCTCACTCATGAGAGATACACTTTGAATAATACCCAAGATTTATGCTCAAATATGTTTTGAATGGAAATATATGGCTCATTCTTTCTATTGCTTCATCTAAATTTGGTTCTTTCAGTTCTTGAGTCATCTGTAATATGTAAGATCTTAGATAATTAATTGAAACTGAGGTAATATGTCAGGGGCATAGAAATATAAATCCATCAAAACAACTAACTGACATTCGGCACACCTGGAACTTTGTAGGAGTTGGGAGAACTAATTTTTTTAAGATACATTTCAAAGGCAACACATGACCTACATATGCTTAAGTTAACCCATCTGATGATATACAACACTTTCATGCTCATGGTTAGCCATAAAATCAAGAGGTGCAAATCAAATATTATGCGGTTGTTAAGCCCTAATATTGGCTCATTACCCCTTAATTGGGGCATATTATATGAGTAATGTTATTTTATTTATGTTGGATTTATTCCATTAGTTGTAATTATACCTCCTAGTCTCCTATATATACCAAGGAGACATTTTCATTTGGAAACATCTTGTGCTTGAACATTTATGTAGGGTAAAAGGAGGTTGCCCCCTTGAAGAGGATTTTTATCTAAAATTATCTCTTTTTCAAGGCGTTGAGTACTTATTCTAAGGTTTTTCTATGCTATATTGATATTTGGTTCTTAACATATGGTATCAAAGCTCAAGGTCTTGGGGTTTCGCTACTACATCTGAGACACATTGGAATTTTTGCTATAATGTTTTTATACAACGTTGCAAAAGGAATGGCTGGGGGGATATTTAGTAGATGGATCAAGGTACGTTGGGTTAAAATTTCAGCTCCTGAGACCTTATACTTTCGGAGATACAGCCTATGCACGTTAGGGTTCTGGAATCATCCTGAACTGAGTCATTGTGGAATTTTTGCTATAAATTTTTTTATGTAATGTTTCATACGTTGAAATCTGGAGGCTATTCAAAGAAATTAGTAAGGTATCTGTGGTAAATATTTCAGCTTCTTGGTCATCTTAAATGTGTATATACACCCTATGGAAGATAGGGTATATGACTAGTCCTATTGACTAGTCTCAAGAAGGTGTTCCAGGTAAACAAATCATAGATTCTTCCTAGAGTATCCAAATTGAGTGAGACTAGTTTCATTGGATAGTGAACAGTCTATAGTATTTTAGGTATGTGTTTCAGAATTTCATGTCAATTATTTTATGCGTTGTACGCTATACAAGTGAGATCTACTGAAAAGGACAAAAATAAGCAAGTTGTGGGGAAGTTACCATAAATTCCACTTGGCACATCTAGTTTTGATCAGACCTGTGGCATTGCAGAGAAGAAATATCAGATAACTACATAAAATAAAGTTTCATACCCAAAAGGGTTGAAACTTGGGAGATACAATAGAAGAAAGACTGTTTAGCAGAACCACCTCAAAATCAAGGTTCAAAAGTGATACTTGGCCAACATGCCACCCAAAAAGGAAACTTCTACACCAAATAAACCTCTAGAAAATCCTACTCAGACTCTTGATGAAGGTGAAGAAATGCTTAGGGATATAAATGATTTACAAAAGAAGATATTAACAAAATATGAACTACAAGAGATGGAAGCTAAGTTGGAGGCAAAGATGGATGGTTTAAAAGACGAGATCATGGAAGTATTGAAACATTTCATAACAGAGAAGACACCTGAAGGTGAAAATGCATCCCATGAAATTCATGATGAGGACACAAGGACATTGAATCAAGAATTGAGAAACTCCAAATTTATGTTGAAGACCCACCACATTCTTAATATCGATATGAGGAAGTTTCATGGAAAGAACCCAATGACATGGATACTTCAGATGGAGCAATTCTTTGATCTACATAATGTGCCACATACACAAAAGGTAAAAATTGCTTCTTTATATTTAGAACCCAATCAATTTGTATGGTATCGATGGCTTTGTTATCACAAATCACTCATCACTTGGACAATTTTCATGCAAGAAATGATAACACACTATGAGGATACAAGGAGCAATACCTTCTTTAGCCAATTGATAAATCTCAAGAAAAAGGGTTCAATTAACGAGCACATTGAGAACTTCCAAAGATTGAATATAAAGTTAATAGATATTCTAGATGAGCACTTGATTGATGTATTCATAGGAACTTTAAAGGATAACATTCAACATTGAAGAATGTTAGAGAATTTTTGGGTTTGACAGGTTACTACCACAAGTTTGTTTGGCACTATGGAAGAATAGAAACACCTTTAACGACACTGACTAAGAAGGATGAATTTTCATGGAATCTAGAGGCAACTAAAGCTTTTGAACAACTTAAAGAGGTGATGTGCAAAGCTCATGTCTTGACCACTCCAGACTTCACAAAAACCTTTATTGTGGAATGTGATGCCTCAGGGAATGGAATTGGTGTTGTCCTAATGCAAGAAGGAAGTCCCCTGACCTTTGAAAGTCGACCACTCAAGGGAAAGGAATTACACAAACCCATTTATGAGAAGGAAATGATGGAAATACTACATGCATTGAATAAATGGTGTCCCTACCTAATAGGTAGGCACTTCAATGTCAAAATAGATCATGATAGTCTCAAATACTTCTTGGAACAAAGACTATCTTCAGAAGAACAAAAAAAATGGGTAACCAAGATATTGGGTTATGATTTTGAAATCATCTATAAAAAGGGGAAGAAAAATGTTGTGTCAGATTCACTCTCAAGAAAGGATGAAGATGTTGAGGCCCTTCTCTGTGCTATCTCGATCATCCAACCCAATTGGATAATAGAAGCAAGGGATGAATGGAAGAATGACGAAAAAGTGTGGACTCTCATTCAAAGGTTGTAGCAGGATTCCAGTGCATCAGATACATTTACATGGAAAAATGATTCACTATGGTACAAAGACCTCTTATATTTATGTAAGAACTCCCAATGCAAACAAAAGGTACTATTGGAATTGCAGACCTCTTCAGTAGGAGGGCACTCAATATTTTTGAAAACCTACCATAGAGTCAAGAAGGACTTTTTTTGGGATGGACTTAAAACTGATGTTCAAAGGTTTGTGGAAGACTGTTTGGTTGGCCAACAAAACAAGATGGAAAGAATTAAGACCCCAATTCTTTTACAACCATTAGCCATCCCAAGTAAGTGCTGGGAGGTGGTTTCCATGGATTTCATCACAGGGTTACCGAAGTCTGAAGGAAAGAGTGTCATCATGGTGATTGTTGATCGACTGACCAAGTACGTACACTTTTGTGCACTCTCTCATCCCTTCAAAGCTATTATAGTTGCCACCGCATTCATGGAGACAGTTCAAAAGCTACATGGTAGCCCAAATATTATTGTAAGTGACAGAGATCTCATCTTCACTGGACATTTTTGGACAGAATTATTTTATTGTTTGGGTACTCAACTGGCTCATAGCTCATTTGTTAAGCCCTAATATTGGCTCATTACCCCTTAATTGGGGCATATTACATTAGTAATGTTATTTTATTTATGTCAGCTTTATTCCATTAGTTGTAATTATACCTCCTAGTCTCCTATATATACCAAGGAGACATTTTCAT